>JARTUT010000137.1:0-56307 GCA_030674115.1 Micraspis discolor | reverse complement strand
AGGAGTTGTTCGAACGTGAAAATGCGCCGTTCGATGTCCTTCGGCTTCAACTCCTAAGGTATCCAATATCCCAGTTTCTGGATCATTCCTAAGCATTTTGAGCGCTGAGAAACCCCTTGCTGAGTCACGCCTAGGTTGCCAGTTCCTCTTGCGTTCTACAAGAACCTTCATCCAGCAAAGTCTCCAAATCTGCATCATCACGGGTCCTCCTTGTCTTCCACGTCATATTCGCCATTTTTGAACTTATGAAACCTTTGTTTGATCACTGTTCTACATCTGAATATAATATCCCCAGTATGCCTACTTGGCTTATGTAGCATGTAACATATTAAAAAAAAATGTTTATCGATGATTTCTATGATTGTAAAAATAGTTTATTTTGAAGTAAATTACCAGAAGAGCATTTATAGTTTGTTAAAATGATGTTGGAATTAGATTATTTTATGTTGGAGCAGAGTTGATCACGTCTATCAATCTTCAACACTGAAAGTTGTATACTTTTTCGGACTATTATCATAATTGGGATAAGTTTAGAGATAAATTCGTTGAAATAGTAATTAGAGATTCAGGAAATTCACCTATTATTACACGCATCATGCTATGATCATTTTGTTATCATTTGTATGGAAATAACAAATTTAAATTCATTTAAAATAAAATCGGTAGAATAAATCTTAGAATAAATCTTTTATTGAAGGCCATCATAAAAAAACAGATTCTGGCAACAACGTTTTGATCTAGCATTAGTTTTTCTAGGTCACCCAGATCATACAAACCCCGGCGTGGCAGATGCGAGTGTCATAAAAACATCCACAATTCCTGATATGCACTGCAACTGACAATACGTGATAGGTATCCTGTGATTTGTTTCAATATTTCTTCTTGATTATTTTATTTTCACTGTGATGTTTTATCAATTTGCTATTTTTCTGTATATAGACTGTGACCAGTCAGTTCTTATATAGAATAAGTATTTTTTATTGCGATAATTTTTTTTTTGTTCATAAGTGTTTTTTATGTACAAAGGCGTACAAATAGAAAACAGCCGTTTTACTTCATAATTTGAGGTTTTATTATAAAAAACCGTTAAAAACACATTCTTCAAAATATTTTTCATCTCTAGCCACAAATTTCTCCTATCTTTATGGCATCTTCTGAATTCCTCGTGGAAAAAATTGTTCATCTTTTGACGCGATCCACGAATCGATCCAATTTTTGGCTTCTTCGTAAGAGCGAAAGTGCTGATTAGTGAGGTCATGCATCATCAATCGGAATAGGTAGAAATCAGAAGGGTCAACGTCAGGAGAGTACGGCGGGTGGGGTAGAATGTCCCATTTCAATGTTTCCAGGTATGTTTTCATGCCATTCGAAACATGAGGCCCAGCGTTGTCATGCAGAATTATTATCTTGTCGTCTGTTTCGGCGTATTGCGGGCATTTTCCTTCAACGCTCAACTCAAACGTATTATTTGCGTCCGATAGATGGCTCCTGGTGTTTCACCTGGTTGCAAGATTTCATTGTACACTACGCCAAGCTGGTCCCACCAAATACACAGCATCAACTTCGAGCCATGAATGTTTGGTTTCGCTGTCGAAGTTGATGCATGGCCAGGGAGGCCCCACGACTTTTTTCGCTTCGGGTTTTCATAGTGTATGCACATTTCATTTCGGTCTCGATACGATGCAAAAAACCCTTTCTGTTTTGCCGTTGGAGGAGTTGTTCGCACGTGAAAAGGCGCCGTTCGATGTCCCTCACCATAAGTTTCCACAATCATTTTAAGCGCCTGAGCAGCATTTTTGTTCGAATGAAATACAAAAAGCAACAGTTCTTGCAAATGACGCTTGCTCGGCTCGAATTTAGCACACAAACAAAACAAAGCACAGTAAAAGTAGACAAGCAAGATTTTGTTGAGTTGTTGACTGATGCCCTGGGAGGGCGCGTCCCCAGGTGGCGGATAGGGGAATGCCTCCCAGATATGGGTGGTAAGAGGGAAATGAAATACCTCTCGCGGACCAACAGGCATGTAGCTTTTGTCTCACAGTGAGGAGCTACGAATATACTTGGTATAGGGCAGCAGCTATGCCAATACTGGACCGAGGCTATCGATTAAAACCATCGCTAAAGGCTCGTCACCAGATACTCGTAGGCGACAACTATATAATGGTTCAACCGGCTATGACACTGCGGTGGAAAAAGCAAGGAGAAACTATTGCACTATATAATTTCTCAAGATACTTCATGGGGAATAATTCAACAACGGCCCCTAGTCCGTGGCAGACCTTCAATGGTCAAGGGGTGCGAAGAATCCCCACGATGAATGCTAGGACCCACCTGGAAGTGGAAAACATTACAAAAACCCCTATTAAATTGGCCACATGGAATACTAGAAGGCTCTTTATCCCTGGAAAAACACATAACATCATTAATGAAATGAAAAGATTAGAGGTAAGCATACTTGGAGTAAGCGAAGTTCGATGGCCAGATTCTGGAAGGTGTATAATTGAGGACTATACCATGTACTGCTCTGGTAACAACGATCCCAATCATTATAACGGAGCAGCAGTTATACTTGACCGTAAGAGCGCAAAGGCAGTGACTAATTGTGTACCCCTATCCGATAGGGTAATGCTGATACAACTGAAAAGCACACCAATAAACATCAATATCTTACAAGCATATGCCCCCACCTTTGAAAAACCTGATGCTGATGTCCAAAATTTCTACGGAGATATCAAACAACTTCTAAAATTGACTAAACGACATGATGAAACTATAATCATGGGAGATTTTAACGCAACGGTACGGAAGGCAGAACTGAGGATATAGTTGGTGATTATGAGTTAGGTGAAAGAAACAATAGAGGAGACACGCTTGTGGAGTTTTACCAAGAGGAAAATTTTGTAAAAACTAACACATGGTTTCGACTACCTGACCGGAGATTATACACTTGGAAGTCACCACATGACAATAAACTCAACATTGTCAGAAACCAAATAGACTACATACTAATAAAGAAGAGATACAGAAACAGCGTGCTCAGCGCAAAAACCTACCCCGGAGCGGACATAACATCTGATCATAACCCAGTAGTTATCAAAATACAAATAATGCTTAAAAAAATCATTACCAAAAAGTATAAAACAATAGACATCAGAAAACTCACCGACTCTACTATATGTGAAGACGTAGCAACAACGCTAAACCGCGAAATAAAAGAACGAATATCGCGGAACCCAGCGAACACGATTGAGAATCTCTGGAGCAATATTAAAAAAGGTATTGTAAAAACACAACAAGACAAATTACAACCACAAAATTTTAGAAGGAACAAGAATTGGATGACGCAAGATATACTAGATCTCATGACACAGAGGAGACTACAGAAAGGTAGAAACGAAGGTAAATATAAAGAACTAAATGGGACAATTAGATATAAAATCAGGAAGGCTAAGGAAAATTGGATGAATGGAAGATGCCTAGAACTACAGGAGTTACAGAAAAGACACGACTTTTTTAATTTATATAAAAAAGTTAACGAAGTCACAGGTAGGAAAAACACCAGAACACGAACACAGCTTGTAGGAAGGAACGGTCAAATGATAACTAAAGAAGACAAAATGGAACATGAATGGGACGAGTATATAAGAGCTCTTTTTAAAGACAACAGAAACGCCAGGAATGAAATTGAAGGTGACGTGCCTATACTTAATATATTACCAACAGAAGTTAAACGAGCACTAAAAACTCAAAAACAGGAAAAGTACCGGGTCCCGATAAGATATATGCAGAAATGCTCAAATTGCTAGATGATGACAATGTAAAAATACTTGTACGTCTTATTAATAGTATATATGAAACTGGAGTTTTTCCAGAAGATTAGCTGGAGTCTACGTTTGTACCTACACCCAAAAAACCAGGAGCTAACAGATGTGACCAATACAGACTCATTAGTTTAATGAGCCACGCCCTGAAAGCAATGCTCAAAATAATTCAACAACGAATATACACAAAATGTGAGCAAGATATGAGCAGCGAGCAATTTGGTTTTCGACAGGGATATGGTATTAGAGAGGCGCTTTTTATTTATCGGTATTACTTCAAAAATGTAGAGATCAGAGACAAGACGTTTTTAAGCGCTTCATCGATTATGAGAAGGCCTTCGACCGCGTGAAGCACAATGGGATAATACAGATGCTCCAAAGTAAAGATCTAGACTCTAAAGACATCACCTTGATGAAGAACCTGTACTGGTGTCAACAGGCAACAATAAAAGTTAATGATAAGACGTCTAGAGCCGTTCCAATACAACGAGGAGTGCGTCAAGGATGTGTTCTTTCCCCCTTACTGTTCAACTTGTACTCTGACCAGGTGTTCCAAAGAGCATTACACCAAGTATTGGATGGCATCAAGGTGAATGGAAAATTAATAAATAACATATGGTACGCCGACGATACAGTTATTCTAGCAGATCAGCGGAGGAACTACAACGGTTAATGGGTGAGATATGCAGAGAAGGACACGAACTCGGACTTAAAATTAACTCGGCCAAGACTAAAGTGATGGTAATGAGCAGGAATCCGAATAGACAATGTGATCTTCTAATTTACGGTGAAACCATAGAGCAAGTGAAGAAATTCAAATGCCTAGGAAGCTGGATTACTGAAGACCTAGATCCACATAATGAAATAAGAGTGCGCATAGAAATGGCCAGAACTACATTTAATAACATGAGAAATTTACTTACGGATTCCACTCTCTCAATTGAAGTACGCCATGGTTTTGTTGAAACTTATGTGTACTCAATATTACTCTACGGCGTTGAAACATGGACTTTGAGTGTGCGGTCTATGAGCCGCCTCGAAGCGTTCGAAATGTGGGCATTCCGTCGAATGCTCAAAATCTCGTGGACAGAACACATTACCAACGAGGAGGTCTTGAGACGTATGGGCAGAGACAGAGGATTAATATGCGAAAAACGGCATATCTTGGACATATATACCGGGGAAAAAAATACGAATTTTTAAGGCGTATTATGGAAGGTAAAATAGATGGAAATAGAGATCCAGGATCAGACAATGTTCTTGGTTAAAGAACTTACGGGACTGGACTAATATAAACACGCTTACCCTCCTAAGAACAACACAAGACAGAGAACAGTTCGCTATGATGGTAACCAATCTTCAGTAATGGAGACGGCACGAAGAGAAGAAGTTGACTGATGCCTCAGCTGACTATGTAACGTTTCTGTTGGTACTTATCGACCGATTTGCAATGCTAGTGTAACCTATGATAACGCGGCGGTTTTCTATTTGTAGCTTTTTCAAGTTTTTTTGAAACAGAAAGGACGCAACTGCTGGGATTTGTTTCCCCTAAAACACCTATTAACGCATGGGCGATATATCAACCGCACGAATCGGCTGATTCGTCTTCTACAAAAAATAGTGCGAATTGACTTCGTTTTTGATACAAATAATGTTTGTATGAAAATTGAGTTGATACTTGCTTTACGTAAGGTCTATTCGTCAGGAATATTTAGTTTACAATATTTTCCTAAAAATTCCTTCAGGTTGGGAATATTTAACTTATATATTTTTGATGTTTGGGATTTGGTGGCAAGTGTGCTATATATGGTTACCTTAATATGCGGAGATTCAGATTACTGCCGAGCAACATTTCCAAATCCACCCCACCAACCCGAAGATAAATCCTCAGACTCTCCAACAAATCGAATTACGGAAATTACGAAATTAGAATGGGAAGTTCGAAGGATAACCGACGGTCGGACGCTACACTCCGCCCTGCGTCCGTCTGACCCCCATATATCCTCTGTTCTTGCCGCCAAACCGCACCGAGATAACGTTTATTAATTAAATCGTTCTTCCATATATATATATATATATACGCTTCTCCGGCCCTTCAAGAAGGCCCATAACTCAAGTGCGAGGACGACCAGCAGTCGTGGACAAATTCTGCGGAGCCTTATCAGCGGGCGGTACACGGAGCGAAGTCATACGGCCGGCTTTCTGATCTTTCGTTCTCTCTCTTAAAGGGTGATTTAGGACAGGGGGTGAGTTTTGGTAAACAATGCAGATGGAGAGATGATGAAGGCGATTGTTAAGACGTGATTTTGTTTGGGAGAAGGGTTGACCCATAGGGAGAGGCGAAGGAAGTTTTCTGGTATATGAAGTACTCAAGTTTCAGCATGTTATTACTCAGTTGATTATCGTTGAGAAGTAAATTCAGTTTTTCACTTCTCATACAAAAATTAACTACAAAGGAAAAACAGAAAAATCCGAGCCAACCATATCTCGAATAACTATCATAAAATTAATGAGAAAAAATTCCATAATATCGAAAGAAGGAGGAATGAATAAGAAACATTACTACATTTTCTATTAATAGGCCTTCCCCTAAACAAAGGATGTAAGTAAGGTAGCCAATAATAAGGCCAGAATTGAAAAGATCAGGTCCAGCTTATGTAAGTCGTATGGCAGTCAGGAAAAAATTGACATAAACCAGTTCTTTCGAAGCCATCTGAAGCTACTCCGCAGAACACAATACAAGAATGAACTTACAATAATGAAACCAACCAAAAAGGCACAAAAAAGACATTCAAGGCTTGATTATGAGCTCCCCCGGAAATAAAACAAAATTCGATTAATTACAAAAATACGAACTAACTAAAATAATAAAATTAACAATAAGAATATTATAACAAAGTATAATTCTAAACCAAATCAGAAATGCTCATGAATATTCCTTCCCTCTAAGCAGTCGAGCAACCAAAATTTACATATTTGCCATGATTATTATCCTTGTTACAGTATTGAAGTATATATATTTGCCATGATTACTATTCTTATTGCATTATTTAAGTTTGCCAAGATCCTTGTTGGCTTATCGAAGTAAATATCTGCAATATCTTGCCATATTTACCATGCTTATTATTCTCTTTGTATTATGGAAGTTGCTCTGATTATCATGATTACTGTCTGTTTGCATTGTTATAGTTTTCTCAGAGTTGTTCTACTCGCCTTTGCCAGCTGTTATTGATTAACCATTGAGTTTCAAACAAAGGCCCTGACCTAACATAAGGGATTTTAAGCCTGAGGCTTTGCCCTACAATTTTTAGACCCTAAATAAAGAACTGATTTTTTATGTTTAACCGTTGTGTTTTATTTACCATCTTTGTTTTCCAATTATTTTCACTAATCTCAATTATCACGAACTTGAATTATTAGTTAAACCTAATGTAGAGTCCTACCTTTCCTAGACGATCACATTTAATGGTCAAGTCTTTGTATCTGGAGTCATTCAGACTCCAGTGTCGTAGTTAGTTTTAAAAGTAATATTTGTCATCCTTTTCGAAAGAAAAAGTGGCAAATGTTACAAATACTCAGCTGCAGAAAAGACTAAGGCTAGAGATGCTGTGCGAAGAGTGGAAGCATCAGAATCCCAAGATGATCCAGTTAATTTCTGAAGAAGTAAGAAGTCCGTAAGACTTTCTTTATCTTGCATAGCGAGGACGAGACCCTACAGTGCTGTAACTGTAATACAGATGAGCAAATACCCGTCTCAGACAAAAAGTTGTATCGGTAACATGGTAAGGTGACAAAAAGGACAAAGTAGAGCATAGATTTAACGATTGGTTCTTGGAAACAACACTTGCCAAAGTTGCATGAAATGAAACGCTGATAGGAAATGAACCATCAGGCAAAATACCAAAAAGATCATCGTTTTCTTCAATTGAAAGCCAAATTGTGAATTTTCAAATTGCCAGCATACAGAGCACACTAAGATTTCAATACACTTGTCAGGTCAGACGTGCACATGAGAAAGAATAGTGCTCCTTATACGGATCCCATAGCGGTGCCACTTTATAATAAGCTTTTCAAGCATGAAATGGACATCCTTTATTGTTACGCGGAATTCGAGAACGTAGACTGCCTTTTATTCCAAAAGGATTCAACTAAGATACAACGATGAATTACTCAGTCGAAAACCTTCCATAAATCTATAGGAATATTGCAATCCAAGGATTAGGTCCAGTCGTTTAAACACGATAACAGGTTGGTGATAGCGGAACGTCCAAGGAGGATGCCATGCTGCCCATCTGTAAAGTTACTATTCATAATCTTAAAATCAATAAGAATCATTAAAATCGTTCTGTTAATCAACATTCCTTGCTTTCAGTTTTTCCTAAGACAAGAAATGAGTAACAGTAGAAGAAGCTAAAATAACAAACGGAGAACCCCTTGAGAAGTAAATCGAATAACACCACTACGAATCGTAAAACAACGAGAACAAGCTCATAACTCAACGGTCAATTTCAACCCCTACACACAACCCCCGACTACCACTTTGCATGTCCAAGAAGCCAATAATTCATTCCTCGACCCCCGGCAACGGTATCCGATAGGGAACTTAACAATCAATTCACTTTTATCTTAACGTCCTGACCAAATGTCATACGTAAGTTATGACGTCGTTTAGTTAAATCATGTTAAACACTTAGTAACCGGGGGTGGAAGGCCAGAATCCGAAAACGGTCAGCAGATAAGAAACTGCCCTCCTATCTGGCGCGAGAGAGGGTTGAACGGTCAAGAGACCTCGCGGGGGGTGGGGTATCACTTACGATATTAATGTTCAATTTTAGGATTGAAGTGGCTTTTGTCGTAGACTTTGTGTCGAAGGAACCCTTTTTGGATTGCTACGCTTGAAAATTAATTATGCGTCTAGATGACTCGGCGGATTCTGAAAGTGCCGTGGATCTACGGCTTGGAGTTTTCGAATCATCCATCTCTAAGGGTTGAATTTGGGTGTTAATTCTGTCATCACGTTGAAAGGGTGCGGATGGGAGTTGTTCGAGGAGTTCACAGTTTTTTCTTCGATAGGTTTTCTTTAAATCGACAGAATTCAATATTGAATAAAAAAACTCGACACAGAGGCCTGAAAAGTGGCCGTTCCAAATCCGAACCTGACTTATCACAAGAGCCTGCACTGCACAATGAATTAAAAATTAGGAGACCTCTGACATGAGTTCAAGAGATTTCGCGAGCATGTTCTCAAAGCTTTTCCTGGACCTTGAAACCGTCCGGCCAATATCTAACATTTCAATGTTCAGGATTGACAAATGCATCGTACGGGTCGTATTAAATCACTTTGTCAGGGTAATTGTACTTTGAACGTTAGCACATTTTCCACAATTCACTTCAGAATTGTGCCCTAGAAGGTTTTTGTGATCCCATAGAATCTTCTCAAACACCGTTGTACCATATTTTTCTGAAATCAAAACAAATGTAAACTCGAGGAAGTGAAGGCCATGAAAAAAAACGGCCCCCTTGATAGATTTGTCAATCCTAGGAATTAGAATGATCTTTCTTTCCTGAAGAATTTTCTACTTGTTGACAAATATATCTGTTCGATGATTCATACAAACACTTGGTTCATTAAGTGATAAGTTGCCACTCATCTTGGCTGGCAATTTCAATATCACATTCGCTGACAAAATATCAGAGCAGTAGTCAACTTCTCTTTCAGGAAAATTGGACCAGAACATGGATAATGATCCACAAGTAAGTATCCACAACAAAATATAGGACCACCATTAACGTGTATTTTCCAGATATTTAAAGAACATCAAGTTTCAAAGTTATGTTTCTTAGTTCAGTCAATAAACGTTAAGTTTCAATAATAAACATTCCAGAATAAACTGAATGTACTGTAAAACATTAAAAATATTCTGAACATTATTAATTTAATGTGAAAGCTTTTCAGGTATTTGGATATGTATATTCAGATATTCCTCTTTACATCAAAAACACCGACGTTTCGGTCTCAGATCGGACCTTTATCAAGGCTACAAAAATAAAAACAGATTAAAACTAGAACATGACTAATTTCACAAATTCTAAACCTGTGTAGGGTTCTGTCTAGTTCTGACTAGTAGACAGAACCCTACACAGGTTTAGAAAATCATTACTGAACATTGAGATAAAGATAACAATTTGGAAGATTCAAGAAACCGAGGACAACATCCAACGATTAAACAACCTCTTGCAACAAAGACTGACATACCAAAACTTCAGAGAATTAACCCATTTTGCCAACAGAGTAGAGAGCAGTCTTGTAAGCAAGATCAGGACCACAAACTCAAAAAAGCTAATGGAGCTGAACGAGAACAAAAACCCGTTATACCTTTAGATTGTAGCGATAAATACGTAAAGAACTACACAAATCTTGTTATACCTGGTGAAGTGAAGTCAGTCATAGGATTGGGTCCAAAACACGGAATAGTACCAAACAGACTTCCGATGGTGGATATTGTAAAGGACATAGAGAGTTGCATATCAAGTGCACCCATAACAGAGGAAGAAAAGAACTTATGCAGAGTTGAATGTACTGGTGCTGTAAACAATTATTTGAAAAGACATGACAAGGTAGACAAATTCAGATTTCCATACAAGAAATACCTCAGGTGTACCAATGAGTTCATACAAAATAATCCTGAAATCATAATAACTGAATCTGACAAAGGCAACTGTACAGTGGTTATGTTCAAGGAAGAATACATTAGAGGAGTCACAGGACTTCTCGAGGATGAAAAAACATATAAACCTCTAAACACAGACCCCACAAAGAAGATACAAGACAAAGTAAATAACAAGTTGAAAGAAATGAGGACAGCTGGATTAATAAATGAGACCGAATACAGAACGTTAATCAGACACAACAGTGTAATACCTAAATTGTACTGTCTGAGAAAAACTCACAAAGATACATTGAGTTTGAGACCAATTGTAAGTAACATCAATGCACCCACATACAACCTTTGAAAGCTTATGCATGACATTCTATCCAGTTTTGTCAACATCACCATATAATGTTAAAAATTCCATTCAGGCAAAAGAGATTATAGAAAATATTGTGGTACCAGAAGACTATATTCTTATATCACTAGATGTGGTTTCCCTGTTTACAAATATTTCCAAGGACCTGGTAATCAGAGTTGCACACAAAAGATGGAACTATATCAAAAATTTTACTACTCTGGACAAAACTACCTTCATATCACTGATTGAATTATGTTTTGAAGGAGGATATTTTAGTTTCAATAACAAATTTTACCAACAATTAACTGGAACTGCAATGGGAGCACCTGCTAGTACCTCCTTCGCAAATTTGGTGATGGATGACCTGTTTGACTTTGTCTGCGATAGATTAACTTTTCGCATTCTTTTAATGCTACTTTATGTTGACGACACTCTGATGTTGATTCCCTTGGAAATGAGACAAACCATATTGGACCTGTTCAACTCATACCACCCTAATATAAAGTTCACTATAGAAGATGAAAATGAAAACAAAATTCCTTTCTTAGACCTTTTAATAACCAGAGAAGAGACCAATTTGACGACCTGTTGGTACACGAAAACTATAAATTCAAATAGGATTGTAAACTACTACAGCAACCATAGTAACACCCAAAAAGTCAACACTGCAATCAGCCTGATGTACAGAGCATTATCATTGAGTGACAGCAAACTTAGAGAAGAGACTACACAGAAGGTTTGCAAAATTTTAAGGGAAAACAACTACCCAAAATATATCATCCAACGTGTTGCAAATAAGACCAAAGAAAAAGTAATGTGTACGAGAAACAACATTCAACAGAAAGACAAAGAAACTACACAATACTGCAGATTCCTTTCATACCTGGACTTTCACAGAAAATTTCCAGGATCTTTAAGAGGATTAATTACACATGTGCCTTCTACAATAAGACCACAACAAAGAAATACTTCACACAGTTGAAGGATAGTGTACCAACAAATTTGCAATCATCAGTGGTGTATAACATCCCATGCTCGAACTGCGACAAGACCTACATCGGACAGACAAAGCAGCTGTTGAAAGACAGAATTAGACAACATAAAACAGACTCCAACAACATCACACATAGAGAGAAAACTGCTCTGACTTCACATACATTCAAAGAAGGACACAAATTCAATTTCGAAGGAACGACAATACTGGACCATGAAAACAACAACTATAGAAGAAACATAAGTGAAATGATTCACATAACACTAAACAAAACAGTGAATTATAGAGAAGACGTCAATAGACTCAACACCATATATAACAGTCTATTAGTTCCTTTAAGAAAATAATCATGATTATGTTTGATGACTTCTGTGCTCCCTTGTCAAAAGAAATTTAAACGTACTCTATGATCCTAACCCATAAATTTTCGGTGTTTTTTCCACGTTATTGTGAAGGTTCTGGAATATTTAAGTGGAGAAATAGAGAATAGACCTGAATGCATGGCCATTTTAGAAGGAATACGGTGGAACAGATTGATATATGTATTTTGTTGTGATGACTCGATTCCTGTAGAATCAATAATGTAAATCTTGTGAAATTAGTCATGTTCTAGTTTTAATCTGTTTTTTATTTTTGTAGCCTTGATAAAGGTCCGATCTGAGACCGAAACGTCGGTGTTTTTGATGTAAAAGAGGAATATCTGAATATACATATCCAAATACCTGAAAAGCTTTCACATTATTACATAACATGGATGATAATATGCAACATATTATTAATTTACTTCTTATTTATTCAATGTAGCAAAAAAATTGTTTTCTGAACTGTCACCGCGCTGAAAATGAGTACTAAGAGATGGAATTATTATAAAATGCACAAATGAAAAAAAATTATTATAATTACATAAGTTAATTAGAATGGTATGCATAAAGGCACAGGCCTACAAAAAAACATTTTTTTTGGTGCCTAGAATTTTTGAGCTGATTTAAACTATGTTTTTATTGCTGAATCTGAATATGATAGCAGTTTTTCTGTATCAGCTCTAGTTTTTTAGATAAATTCACTTATCTATCAAGGCTTTTTCCTATTTAATACTTTCAAGTATGAGTGTTGTAAAATTTATACAAGAGATAGATTCTTGTATATTTTCCTTATTGTCAGTCTTCATTTGTAACAAATTGAATTTAAAATAATAATATTTCTTATAATTATTATTTTAATTCATTTATTACAAATAGAAGACTAACAATATGAGATGGGATTTAATCCTATTTAGTGTCATCCAGTTAGTTCCATAGAAATCCGATATATGGAGCTGTCCAGTCTGAAGTGAACTTCAACTGCAGTTGAGAGTTGAGGTTTGTGAATTCCCGCGGTTCAGATAGATAGAACTTGGCGTCATATGAAATTTCTCTTTAGTAACGAGTTGTTGAAAAGTCAATCTAAAAAGTAGATTGTTAATGTGAATTGTTGTATTTGTGTTGTTGAATAGAAATGAGTTCAAGTAGAAGAAGCTGTGTACATCATTCTGATATTTTTTCTACATATGCGGAGAATACACGTTCTTGGAAAACAGAAACACTATTAGTGACTTTGTAAAGAGGGCTTGGCTTATCTTGGATATTTTGGTGTTAAGCTTATTGATCAGGATATAACCTGGGCACCACATATTGTCTGTAAAACTTGTACAGAGCATTTACGATAGTGGACTACCGGGAAAAGGAAAAGTCTGAAATTCGGAGTACCAATGGTTTGGAGAGAACGAAAAAATCACTTCGATGACTGTTGTTTCCGCCTAGTAAATATTACTGGAATCAATCGAAATAACCGTAACAAGTGGACTTATACAGATTTAGTATCTGCAAGACGCCCTATCCCTCAATCAGAAGAAGTGCCAATTCCAACTTTTCAGCAGCTACCAGAACTCTGTGAGGACACATGTCTCTTTGATCAGAATTCTGACACTACTGAAGGTGACAGTGATTTTGAAACGATATTATCAATTCCACAATGTTTTAACTAAAATGAGTTAAATGACCTCACTAGAGATCTCAACATGTCGAAAGAAGCTTCTGAATTACTAGCTTCCAGGTTCAAGGAAAAAAATTTACTTGAACCAGGAACGAAAATAACATTTTATCCCACAAGGAAGAACGATCTGCTACCTCTTTTCTCTGAAGAAAAATTGTATTTTGCTATGCGCTATTAGAGAACTCCTGGTAAAAATGGGTCTTCCTGAATATTTTCCGGATGATTGGCGCCTATTTATTGACAGCTCAAAGTGAAGTTTGAAATGTGTTCTTCCAAATAGTGGGTACGTACAAATATAGCTCAATAACAATTGCTCACTCAACGAAAATTAAAGAGAAATATGACAACATAGCTTCGGTTTTGGAAAAAATAAAGTATCATGAACACCAATGGGTGCTTTGTGTAAACTTAAAAATGGTACACTTTCTCCTTGGACAGCAAAGTGGCTACACCAAGTATCCTTGTTTCTTGTGCCTCTGGGATAGCAGAGACAAAAGGCAACACTGGGTTAGAACAGAGTGGCCTAGAAGAGAAAACATGGATGTTGGGGGAAAGAATATCATCAATGATCCTTTAGTTCCGCGAGAGAAAATCATGTTTCTACCCTTGCATATCAAGCTGGGTCTAATGAAGCAGTTTGTGAAGGCTCTTGATAAGAATGCTTTGCATATATAAGGAAAAAATGCCTCAGCTGAGTAAGGAAAAGATTAAAGCAGGAATATTTGATGGCCCACAAATAGAACAGCTGATTGAAGACCCTGACTTCATAAACTCAATGATTGAGATTCAAACAAAATGCCTGGAATTCATTGGTTTCAGTTGTCCAAAATTTTCTGGGTAAACACAAAGCTGAAAATTATGTTGAATTAGTCAATGAGATGCTGAATAATTTCAGATCACTTGAGTGTAACATGAGCATAAAGGTGCACTATTTACACTATTTACAGCCACTTAGACCGTTTTCCTGATAATTTAGGCGATATTAGTGAGGAGCAAGGTGAAAGATTTCACCAAGATATCAAATGTATGGAGAATCGCTATCAAGGAAGATGGGATTCTCACATGATGGCAGATGGGATTGTTTCAAAATACAGATTACTGCTGGTCTTTAAAACTTTAAACCATAGGATTGTTTCAAAATACATTCAAGAATGTTATGCAAAAAATAAAATCCTCGAAATTTCATAAGATGTCCGAACCAGCGCAGCCCTTTTATTTTAATTCTGAAATGTTCAGTGAGTAATTGGTTTAAATGATGACTTTTTTTCTGTTTTTTATTTTGTCTATATTATATAATGAATAATATCTGTAATGCCTGTATAATATAATAAAAATCTCCTTTATTAATTTGTTTCTTTAAACCATAGTTTTTTGTAGTTCTTTTATTGTTTCGATAAAATAGTGTAATGTATACAGTTTCTGCAATAAGGTCGATAAATTATTGATATCTTAAAAATTCGAGCTGACAGGCAAAATTGTTGTTTTGTTATAAAATAATCTAACAGCATATTTGAATTCAGGCATCAATATCATATGAAATTACCTCCAAAATCTTCGGCATCAAAACCACTGTTGACCAGTGTAATCTTTACCGCTGTAGTATCTGAGTGCCACATGGATTTTTATAATTCTTTCCGTGTTGTTCATTTTATTTATCACTGCTTGAACATCACTTTAAAATACACTTGTGAATTGTCCATTCAACAATTGGATCCTACTGTCGAATAAGTAAGTATTTTTTGATATGAAAATAATTGAAATAAATGAATAGGTTAAGCTCCATTTCCTATTATTTGAATGGTTGAATATTCTTATTTATGAATGAGAACTCAGTTTAATGATGTACCTACTTTCTTAAACAACCATCTACTCGTTAAGCAACACAATATCGATCCTCATTCATTCATGAAAATTCACGTCCAAATCAACATTAACATGACAAATGTGTTACAAAACAATATAATCTGTAGCTAATTAAAATCGTGCCCATTTTTCTCGTGGATCTTCATCAGAAGAGGAATAAAATAGGCGGCAAGGCTTAAAAACAGGGTCTGTCCGTTAAATAAACACCAGAGAATCTCAAAAAACTAATTTCAAATAATTGAAAGTATGAGTAGAGTCAATTTGTTTAAATTCGCCATGGTCTTGGAGGGACGTTACAAGTTGACCAAGCGCAACCCGTTCACGGTCGCTAAGGGACGGTGTTCACGACAGGATGTATAAGCGGGTAAATCCAGAGCAAATTCAATACTAGGTGTGATTGAGAAAAGAACGTGAAAGCATGTTTATTTGGTCTATCCATCTGCTATTGATCTTCTTCCTATAACGTTCTATAGACATTCTCTGTTGTTATCAACCTAGAGTAGCATTTTGCAAAGTCACCGTGCAATCTATGAACTCGGAGATCTTGCATGTGATACTTCACCGAGTGGAGCAATCGCAGAAAGACGTGGAGCGATTGAATCAACTATAGGGATAACGAAGAATTTTTGTTGCATAACAACAATTCGACTTTGGAAACCCCAAATATCCTGGTGGTGACACAAAATCAATGCCTATACAGCTTCAATGTTTGGGACGGTATTTTCCAAGAAAGGTTTTTCGGTCCCTATATATATAAGGGTTACCTTAAGGCAGAACAATATTTGGAAATATTGCGAGAATTTCATGAACCAATAATGAGGATTTGCCATTACGAAAAACTTTGAACAAGACAGGACATCGTGTCTTAACGCATAAATTATAACGAGGTTTTTAAACGAAATATTTACAGACAATGCTTGGCTTGGCAATCGGGGTCCTGTATTTAGAGCGGCAAGATACCTCGATCTTACGCCTGAAGATTTTTACCTCTGGGAAAGAATAAAGGACCTCAGATATAATTTGTGGCGCCATTATGAATTATGGTTTTTTCATTCGTGATTATTTGGAATTATAAAACATCTTAGCAATTGGCATTCAAAAACCAGTATGAAGTTGTGTTGCCCCTGATCGATCAAGGTTCAAGACATGATATTGCAATTTCTGTCAGACATCAATGTTACACTTTGATGGCCTCGTGATTCCTAGTTTCCGAACGAAGTCATCGCCTTTTTCTTGGTGAACCGGCTTAAGTAATTGATACAAGTAAATAAACTAAGAATGACCAATCCCAAACCCTGCATTACTTTCAATCCAGGGGCTCTGTCTAAGCGTGCTCTTAGGTCGTGTCACCTTTCAAAATAACCTGGGCAAACGTGACCGGAAAGACGCTGGAGGCTGATTTATTAAGCTCTCGAGTTTTTGGCGTGGTAACTATGGCTTTGTCGCTCCTCTGAGTCCTAGGACACAGGGTAGACCAAAGGAGTTACGTTAGTATCCGAACCAGGGGGCTACGTCTGATTCGAGTAGTGGAGGAGTCTCAATTCTCCCCTTGGTAATCAATGGGCCCGGCAGAGAATTGGGCAGCACAGTCGTAGTCAGAGAAACCATGACACAATTGGCTCCTCGAGTCTATACTCTTGAATTTGGGGGAGACTCAAGGATTAACATCAATGTCAGACGGAAACTGCAAACTTATGGCTGAGTCCTAGATTCAATATGGCCTTATCATTAAAGGGTCGCATGATATCAACTTTGGAATTTACTATACGTCCAAGACCTTCCGAGGATCATACTTGGACTCACTGTTCCGTAACCAGAGGCAGATGAATACTGAGTTGTCATATCAAGTTAGTAGAACCTTACGAGTCCTTTGTGATTCTACGGTACTCGATATCTGATTTTTACGAGCTCTTCCTCACATCCCTCACGTTCAAATGAGCTCGAGGGTGGTCAAATACTGATCTCCTCGGTGGGAGCACCACGCACCATTTGCGAACGACAGTCAGTTCTATGAATCAGCATTCTTGGGACACCAACTGATTGTTTATAAAGGAGAAGGGGGTTTAGTGCGAAGCCTAGTAGCACCGAAGCGAAAAACAAGACTTCTTGACGTTGTGCTAGGTACACGGTTGAAGCTGTCAGTTGTATTTTTTTAGTTCGAACGATAACTTTACTCCTTGGGTGTACTCTGTGACCGAAGATTCAGGGTACCAATGAGTCGTTGTTGTTCCTGATATGCGATCCTAAAGTTACTCCTCGGGTCTACCGCATGTCCGTGGACTCGAGGGGCCAAGAAACCCATAGTTTACATGCTGCACCGTCATACTGATCTCCAACATCTTTCTTGCTGGCTCGATCTGCGTCGTCTCCAGGACTCATTTGACCCTGGTCCTAGGAACACACTCAGAGTCCTTGGATTGAAGGGGTTTGGATTTAGTTTAGTGATTACAACAAATACGCTAATGCGAGTAACGTAGATGTACATGTTCCATTGCCTAGTTAGGGGGAAGTCATCATGCCTTCCATGCAGGTGGACGGTACAATGATTCAAGTTCCTCTAGAAAACAGGTCCACTAAATCCCCCTCCTATTTTCACATCATTCATTTAGAGTCTCCGACTCATAAAACTGTCTGTTGTTTTCAAGAGGTTCGCGAAAGCCTCACCAAGGCAATTAGTATAAAGATCGCCATCTTACTTGGATGTTGCCGATATGAGGTTGACTTCGTACTTGGTAGGTCTTCTAGTTCCGTGGTCACATGGAGAACTCGTGAGGTTCTATCAATTCAACTGACTTTCGATCTATATTCGGATTTTGATGGAGGCGAGCGGTTACAAACCGTTGTCTCAACGAAGAGACTCTCAAGTAACTTCCTTGAATGGCAGTTGTTACCCGTGATCCTGGTCTTCGGACATTTATACCGGTCTCCCTGTATCGCTGCAACATTCTGGACAAATTTGTATGGGAAACTCCAAACCTTTCTGCAATTCTTGCGTATGTCTACCCTTCTTCTCGCATAACTACCACTTGGGCACATTCCTCTTGGGTAAAATTGCTTGTTTCGCGTTGCATAGCGATCAAGTGTAGAAAATCAAACGAAGGAAAAACTATTGTTCACTAGAATTGATCGAGAACAACTGATTTCAGACTGGAGCCAACACTTCAAATTCTGTTTTATTCTCTTGGGAAATTCCTGCTGGGAAAAACATCTGTATTGAAGATTGAAGATATGCATGCATAAGTCTGATTGAAATAATTATCATTGAAAACACTTTCAGTTGTAGAATAAATTTGAGATTTCCTTAATGTGCGTTAATTTTTTTGCGCAGTGAATTTCAAGCCCAGTAATTTCGAGGGGAGAATATAGACTTCATCTCTTGCTCTTGCTACTTGGTTTAAACTAGCAGTCATTATCTCTTGGTTCGCTCCGAAACGTTTCTCCTTGGGTCTACCTTGTATCCGAGATTATGGGGAGATTTATGCTAATCACCCCACATCTTTACAATGTTGTCCAGTCTCCAGCTGGCTTAAGGTGATGTCTGTCCAGGTGGGTTCGCTAAGGTGTGATGACTTAAGTGCACGGTCAGAGGTGCTCCCTCGAGGAATTTGGCTTTTGGGTAATGACCATTTTTGATTTTGTTGCTGATCCATGACGATTATTATAACTACCCGTGTAATGAACACCTCTCTCCAACATCCCAGTAGAAGAGCGGCTTTCCACCGACGAGGAGGTGTTCAAAAAATATTGAAAATTTAAAAATGTTGTTTATTTAGGGTTTCTCCTGGCGGGAGAAATCTTCAGGGTTCCTCTTGTCGCTAGAAAGGACGAGTCTTCGGTTCTGTAAGAACAGGGAACTCAATAAAAATTCTGAATAATAAAAACTAATTTATTCGAAGCACACCAATAGAAACAAAATTACAATTTTTGCAAGCAAAACAAAAATTAAAACAATTTCCGACAAAATTTTATTGGTGGTTTCGGACTATGCACTTCTGACTGTATATAAAGTTTATATCTGACCTTTTCTCTTGGACTCTTGGACACGGAAAGGATGGAACTTCACTACCGAAATTTTCGAACTCACTCAATTACAACAAAATAACTATTTTCCTAGAATTTTACTGACTGATTTCTTCTATACTTTTTTAAGTGTTTTCCTGGTTACTGATCACGTCGAACTGACTTTTCATTACCTAATTTTTCCTAATATCCCTTTGTCAGTGGGCGTTATCGAACATAATCCGGAATTCCCTAATTTCTTCTAATTGGTTCCTCTCTCTTCGATAGTTCGAAATTTTCCCCAACTGCTTCGAAATCTAAGTTTCAGTGGCTTTAGTCAATCGAGTATCTTGATACAAACCCCTGATTGGTCCACTGATTTAATTTTGAGTTTTACTAAAGATCCACCTTTTTCCCATCGTTAAATTTGGATCACTAATTGATAAATAGTTCGTAGAATCACGTAAGAGGTATCATATGTCGAAGTCCCCTAGATGATTCTCAAATTTCATTACGTCATCTATCAATCAATATTTCCATGTAGAGGATCAATAAATATTGTTTTAAAGCTTAGGTTTTATGATTATTAGTGTGATATTTTTGAGAGGTTTATTGCTGTCAAAATTGTCTGAGAATTTCTATTAGATATGGTCTTTTCCTAATCAAGACCCATTATCCAACATCGCTAGACATATCGTATTGCATTATTCCCCCCTTTGAAAAAGTTTTGGCATCGGTTACCAAAACTTTTCTTGAAATTAATCCATGGTCCGTAATCTCTTTTGTTAGGAATAACTTAATCAAAATACGAACAACCTAAATGACTTTTGAAAATAAGTACCTAAAATTATAACAAACCTCAATCCTTCCATTATCGTTTATATATATTCATTTTAAACTAGGTGTCATTATTCAATTAACAATGGTTCAACTGCATCACAAGTAAGGACGTTTTAACTATCAGAATACATTAGTTCACGTAAAATACAAAAAAAAATCATTATTAACAACAGAAGGGTTACAGAAAGAATGCCCAAGGCTGCAAAGAAATACTGAGCATAGACCATCTCATAACAACTCTCGCAAGAAAGAAAATGAGAAACATCTCGGTCGCTTGGATCGATCACAGAAAAGCCTTTAACTCGGTCCCGCACTCCTGGCTCCTCAAAGTACTGGAGCTCTATGGTGTGTCTGAGAACATCATCAATCTTCTTAGACTGATGACTTGGAGAACAAACTTAGTATTCGGCAACCAGTCAACACCTGAAATTAGGATATTAACAGACATTTTTCAGGGTGATAGGCTCAGTACCCTGTGGTTCTGTTTGGCCTTGATCTTTCTGAGTAGTCTTCTGAACAACAATAGTTATGGATATCTGATAGACACTAGATCAAATATCAGACTGAACCATAATCTTTATGTAGACGATCTAAAACTCTATGCAGCAAACGAAGAACAACTAAGAAGACTATTGAAGATCGTAGAATCCTTTACACAGACTATTCGGATGGAAATGGGTCTGGATAAATGCGCCGTGATACATTTCAAAAGAGGAAAGTTGACTCGGGGAGAAGAAATACTGATTCAAGATGAGATGCCGCTGAAACAGCTAGGCCTGGAGGAAACCTACAAATACTTAGGTATTCAACAAGCTTTAGAGATAAAGACCTCACATCAAAAAGAAGCATTCAAGAGCAAGTTCTTCAGCCGAATAAGAAAAATCCTCCGAAGTAAGCTTAACTCGAAAGCAATGGTCACGGCAATCAACACATGGGCGACACCGAGCATGGCCTACTCCTTTGGCGTGATAAAATGGACAAAAACTGACTTTAAGGCAATTGATACACGGGTGCGAGTACTTCTCTCTAAATATGGAATCCACCATCCCCATGCATCTGTTAATAGGCTATATATACCCAGAAATCATGGAGGCAGGGGGCTGCAAAGTGTTGAGAACGCCCACTTCAAGGCGGTAAAAGTATTAAGAGAATATTTCCATTCTAAGAACTCACCATTCATCCGGGCAATATGCCAACAGGACCAGAACATCACGGCACTTAACTTGGCCTGCAGAGATGACATACCTAAGGCACAATCAAATGATAGACTCCTGGAAGAATGGTATGGAAAAGCTCTTCATGGAAGATATCCAGAGGCACTGAAAAACCAAAGGGTTGATAAGGAACTATCGCTTACTTACCTTAAAGCCGGATATCTATTTCCTGAGACTGAAGGACGCCTTATAGCTGTTCAAGACCAGGTTGTCCCAACACGAGCTTATATAAAGCATATTGCAAAAAAAAAACATTGCAACTGACCAATGCCGAAAGTGCTCTCAACACCTTGAAACCATATAGCACGTGACGTCCTCGTGCTCCATCCTGGCACCCAGAGAGTACACTCAGCGGCATAATGCTATGGCAAAAGTGTACCATCAGGCTATTGCAATTAAAACAGGTCTCATACTCACCTCGAGAAGAGTTCACGAATACTTACCAAAGCCTATACTCAAAAACATCAGGTTCAAACTCTACTGGGATATTCCAATCACTACGGATCGCTCAATACAACACAATAGACCTGACATCGTGGACTTTGATAAAACTAACAACAGGGTCACCATCATCGACGTAACTGTTCCGGCAGATGACAATATAAGTCGGGTTTACACTGAGAAACTAACTAAATACCATGACTTAGCTTTTGAGATGAAGCAGATCTATAAGCTCAATATGATTACCATCTTGCCGTTGATAATAACTACGAATGGACTGCTTGAGTTGGAGGAGAACTTGATCAGCGAGGCCCAGAAGGAAGTGATACTCTGGACTACAAGGATTGTTAGAATGTTCCTGACAGCTGGCTAGAGTCACCTTGGTCGGATGGACCCGGTGTCTCTGGAGGAACCATAAGCGGTGGTTTACAAAAAAATTATAAAGACTAAACAAAATTGTCTTTATGGGTATTTGCGTTTTCGTATAACTTTCACTTCGCGACTTCTAACACGAAGATTGTTCTTCGCACAGAACGATTATTTACGATTCACTAGTTCGCGGTACACTACCGCAATACAGATATTCTTGGCGTTGCCTTCCTGGTCTGCATCCCAATGGTCTGAAAATTTCTTTTGATTCGGGTAGTATCCTTAATGAATATTTTGACTAAGAATGTTCATAATTGTTTGTACTGGCTTCCGAATTATCTTTACGCGACACTCGTTACTGACACTTCATTCAACACCCGACATTTTGTCATGTGTTTTGTCCGTCGGTCCAGTGTGGTGCACTTGGGGCACTTTTGGGTACAGCTCCGAGTTTTTATTGTTCGTCGCTGAAGCTGATTCTGACGTTTGACATGGTGTCTATTCACAATCCACATGGTGAGGGTATTCCATAAAATGGCCAACATCACCAGTCCACAGCCAAATGTCTCGAAGAGGTGAAATCCGTTGAGTATCACTCGCAGGGCTTATTTTATCATTCGGAAAACAGCGTAAAATCCCATCAGACCACTCATGAATAGGGATATATCCCTGAACCATCCTCAAATGTGCTGCATACTGTGATGGGCAAGTTCTTCAATTTCATTGGTGTTGAAAAGTTTCACCGAGGAGAAACCCTGGCCTGTAGTATCCAACCCAGCTATTCATCTGGAAATAATGTTTTCTACGGCATTTCTTTCTGTTCCTCGTACAGGAACTTAACTAAATACATACAAGAACTTACTGACCGATCTACTCGAAAATAAATTGGGGTGGTCAAAATAAAATCCGATGGGTCGATTTCGATAGTAATCGCAGCGCAGGGGCTATTGTTCCATGTCGACCGTGCGGTGTATACCAACCTTTACGTATCATTTTTCATCGGTTGGCGATGGCCAGTGGCCGGTCGGTATAAATGATAAGAGATTTCATAATTTCAAACACTCATCTTTAAATTAAAACCAAAATCCATTTCCGCGTAACTTAATAAGTTTTCTCTTGGAGCGTCTACTATAACTATCAGTGTCATCATCATTTTTCATCTTTCTTTGATGGTCCGTATCAGAATAAGGCCTCTTCGTTACGTTCAGCCATTGAGAATGGTGCATTAAATATCAATTGAGGATGGGATTTTATCTGAAGAAAAGCTACCGACGGATATGGATGTTATTAATTATTTATAGTCGAGTAGCGGATGAGATGGGAGATTTGATTGAATATGTGGATTGAGAGAAACAAAATTAACATAGATTTAATATTCTAGTTATAATCAAAGAAATCAAAACATTAGAAATGGTAGAAGGAAGAGAATTGTGATACCAAGATAACGATAGAGCGTCATTATATAGACCAATTATTCAGCTTTATTAATCCCAATGAATAATTCAATTCTATACTTTACTTGATATTTAGGGATTCATCAATTGAAATCTATATTTCTGAGCAAAAGATCATACTTATTTATTCGTCAACAACGTTTCGGGCTGTGCCCTTTATCAAGTTGACTGTTGCCTGAAATATAAAACATAAACATTATAATATGATAATCACACTTATCATGATCAAATTTATATTTAACGATACATATAATAATGTTATTTTGAGAGAAACTTGTGTTTTTAAAAAAACTTCTACTTTATTTGGAAACAACGATACAAGAAATGTATTACGTGAGAAGATTAAATCTATATTTTTCCGTACATCATTAGACGTCTCTCCTATTTATAATAATTAAGAACAATGAGAACATTGTGAAACAATGAGCATTGTAGAGAGGCGTCGCAAACAGCGCGATAACAATTAAGACGATAAGCAATATGCTGATTTAACAAAATACAACAAGGTAATATGCATTTCCTTATGGATTGATACACTGTTGCAATAATTAGAATACAGGGTGGATAATATCTAATTCCTCCCCCTTTGGATAAAAAGTATCACCCTGTTTGGGTGTAGTTTTACATAAATCTTTTTTTCTTTTTGAAAATATTTAACAATAAAGTAAGTTATAATTATTAAAATTTTTAAAATTAACATCAGACTGAATTCACTTGGCTTCATCTTCCATTCTTCGATTTCTTCTAAATTCACGTCTGGAACATTGATTTCGTTGAGATCCTCTTTCTTGGAATCTTCTTTCTTGAAATCTTCTTTCTTGAATTCTTCTTTCTTGAGAGTATTTATTTTAGGCAAAATAATATATTTTTCTTCATCAATCGTAGTAACTGGGTGAATTTCCTTGATCATTACTAATTACACATTTTGATCGTAAGATTGCAGTTTTAGGGATGAAATGGTATTTCGTTTGTTGTAAACACTTTTCTTTAATCTCCAAATTATTTGTGGAAAGAATACTTCCATCTTCTAATAGTTTCAGATTGGCTGTTGGGGTTACATTTCGTTTTGGGCAATTTTCCATTTGTTTTTTCAGAATATTCGTTAAGCACTCTGGGGTTTATTAAGAGGTCGCACAGGAAATCTTCTTCTATGGAGTGGCACTGACTCGTTGACCATTTTAATTCTTCCTTTTGTGAGAGCATATAGGGTTCGGAATAGGGTAGGGTTAAATTATTCTGGATCAAGTAGTAAAATTTGTACAAATTGAAATTTTCTTCATAAATTGTTGAATTGATATTAGAAAAAGTAAAACTTTATTTTTGAATATCACTTTTGTGTGGCATATCTGATAATAATCTTTCAAATGATTCACAGGTATAATAGTGACGTGTTTTTGACCAATTCTACAAACTTGGCATACGGTAGAATACATTCATGAAGAACATGTAATCTTGCAAAACTAACCGCAATTTGAATTTCGTCTAAAATATTTTTATGTCTTTTATTTCGAACATCATAAGGTGCATTTGCTCAACTTCTCTGAGTGCTGGGACAATTCGTAACAATTTATAACTTTCAGATAATTTTTGAAATTTGTCATCATATTTTTTCTTTAAATCATTAACAACTGTAGCTATTTGTTTTTGATTTCTCATGAGAACTTTCTCATTTTTCTCAATACTATTAAAATAATTTTTATATAATTCTTCGTCATCAGAATCAAGCGTTCCGAAAAGTATTTTCGATATTTTTCCACCAACGTTTATCAAGCCTCTTTTAATTCTAACTTTTTCATTTAATAGTTCTTCCAGACTCTTGATATTTATTAAATTTGATTCTTGAAGATATCGATAATGAGCCTCTTTTGAAAAACCTAATTGTTGGTTTTTTATTTTGTTAATTTCCTCTTGGTACTTTAAGATTAAACTTTCAATTTTCTAAATTGAAATGATAGATTAATTGTATATTTCTTTTTGTTATATAAGCTTTACCTAATAAAATTGGTAACACATTGCTTTCTAATGGTATTATATCTAAGGAAGACACAATTATTGTCTGCAATATTATAATTACGTTGGCTAGAATATTCATTTTCAACCTAAAAACAATAATAAACAATTATAATTTACCTATTTTTTCCTTTTCTTTGTGTAAGGAATTTCTAAAATTGGATTTTCCAATTTGCTACTATGGACAGTTATGCCACTGTGAATAATAATATTTTTATTTCTTAGTTCACTTAGATCTTTATCATTTAAATTTGGTAGTTCATTATCAGGTTCTACTAATAGATCGATACATTCTTCCAATTCGTCATCTGAGATATGATTACTTATGGAGAGTGAATCTTCTTCAATTGGATTTATTTCAACTTTTTCTATGTAATTTAAATCTTCATTAAAATTATCATTTTGTATGTAATAAATATCGACATTGATATCTGATTCTTTAAAAATGTATTTTATCATATTAAATATAATTGTCCATTCCAATTTATCTAATCCACATGCTATCCTGGGAATAGCTTAATATTTATCATCGTTAAATTCACATAATTTTTTCAGATTAATAAGAGTTTCAAATACCATTTCATAGGTTGGTTTATCATAATAAAATTCTTTAGTTATTAAATCGTAAATATTTCGATTTTCAATTCTTATTGATGCTACTTCACCAACAGTTTTATTTTGAGATTTTAATTTGTTTACATTTCCAAATTTACTTTTGAATTGTGCTGCAATACCTTTACTCATTTCTAAATCTTTTGATACACAATGAGCTGAAGCATATTTGTTCGGGCAACTAAAAATATTTCCTTCTTTCTCCTTAATATTAGAAGGTTTTGATAATTGATCGATTTTTAAAAATTTCTCGTAATTAACTTCATTATTTTCCTCTAGCCTTATTCTGCTGAGAGCATCTGCGTTATTTAATGATCCTTTTCTGTATTTTATTTCATAATCAAATTCTTCTAATTTCATTCGCCATCTCATTAAACGTGAATTAGGTTCTTTAAGAGAAAATAACCAAACAAGAGGTTTGTGGTCTGTATAAATTGTAAATTTCCTTCCATAAAGGTATGGGCGAAATATAGAACAACCGTGTAAAATAGCTAGACATTCTTTTTCAATTACACTATAGTTAATTTCAGCTTTATTCAATGTCCTACTGCAAAAAGCTACAGGTAGATCATTTGGTACTTGACCTTGTGATAAAACTGCACCGACAGCAAATCCTGACGCGTCCGTGGTTAAATTAAATGTTTGCTAAAATCTGGATATCTTAATATAGGGTAATTCATCAAATTATTCTTACACAATTGAAATGCTTCTATGTATTTGGGATCGTCAATATTTATTTTTGCATCTTTCTTCAAACATAATGTTAAAGGTTTTGTGATTTTGGCAAAGTTAGGAATGAATTTTCTGTAATATCCTACTAGACCAAGAAATGATTTAATTTCTTTTTGAGTCTTAGGGATAGGAAAGCATGAAATAGCTTTCAATTTATTCGGATTAGTTTTAATACCTTCCTGGTTATCACATGTCCTAAAAAATTCGATTTCTTCTTTAAAAAATAACATTTATCTAACTGAATCTTCAAATTATCCATTCTAAGTGTTTCCAAGATGTTATCAATATCTGCCAAATGTTGTTCGATCGTTTCCGAAAATATAACTGCATCGTCCATATACATGTAACAACATTTACCTATAAAATTTTTCAATACATTATTCATTAATCTTTGGAATGTTGCTGGCGCGTTTTTTTAAACCAAAGGGCATTCTTAAAAATTCATAATGTCCGTTATCAACAGAAAAGCTGTTTTCTCAATAGAGTCTTCCTCTAATTCTATCTGGTGAAATCCAGACGCTAGGTCAAGAGTTGTGAAGAATTTTTTGTTTCCTAATTTATCAAGTATCGCATCAATTTGTGGAATTGGATATTTATCATCTATCGTTTTTTCCTTTAGTTTTCTATAATCAATAGCCATATGCCATTTTTTCTTTCCTGATTTATCTTGTTTTTTTAGGAACTAGTTTAACTGGAGATGTCCATGGAGAACAACTGGGTCTAATTATTTTTTTATCAAGCATTTTATTAATTTGTTTTTGAATTTCTTCTTTATGAACTTCTGGATATCTATAGATTTTCGAATGTATTGGAACTTCGTCGGAAGTACGAATTTTATGCTTAACTTTATTTGAAAAGTTCAAAGGTTGTCCCGGTAGTTGCAGAACATCTAAATTAGTTTGAAAAATTTTCGTTAATTGACTCGCAATTTTTGGTTGTAAATGTGATAAATCAATAGGTATCTCTATTGGTTGTTGAAAAACTTGGTTTTTGAATGGAATTCTACAGTATTCATTTTCTAAAACTCCATTTTTAAAATCAATTTTCAAATTGTATTTATTGAGGAAATCAGTACCTATTAAACCATCATAATTCTTATGAAATTTATATAAAATAAAAAGGATGATAATCTTCAATATTTAATTCAGAAAAAGAGGTATAAGTACTTTTTCATTTGAAGTTTGTGATCTGAAGCAAGCTGTAAGAGTAGTGTTTTCTTGAAAAATATTCTCCTTAAAATTGTTATAAGCAAATTTTGGATCTATTAAACAAACTGAACAACCACTATCAATTAATAATTTACATTTAGGATATTCAAATTCGACGTAAGGTAAATGATTCATATTATCTACCGAATTATTTAGGTCAATGAATCTTTTTCTTTGTCGTCGCGAAAATTTCGATTCTTTGAATAAAAACCTTTAGAAGTTGAAGGTTGTGGATTATTATAATCAATTCTTTTATTTTTATTACTATTTTCTTCTATATTTGTCAATTTCTCGGAAATAAAGTTTGGTTGTTGTTGATTATTGAAATATCTGCGTTGAGGATAATTTTGATACTGTGTAGAATATGCAGCTCTTTTTGGGGATAATTTCTAGTTTGTATCGACATTTTCTCCGGTGGGGTTGTATTCCTATAATTTGGATCCGGTTTAAACACATTGTGTGAATTATTCGCACTGTATATTTGCTTTGTGGGCTGATTCGCGTTCTGTGATTCAAAACGATTGTAAGAATTCGAATAAAATTGTCTCGTCGTATTAATAGTATCAATAAACCTATTGAAAGTAAAAGTACCAGACTTTTGCGGAGTCTGCTGAAATTTGTTACGACGGCTTTTATCTATCAACTCATACTGAGTCATGTTACTAATATAATCTTTCACTGCGTTGACTGTTTCGTCGAACGATAAATTATTATTAGTTATGAAGTACGTTCTCAATTCTACTGGCGAATTTGATATTAGTACTGTTTTACAAATTTTGAACATTTGTTTTATACAATAATTTTTCCGGGTCTGCCATATTATCGGCATCAATTCTATAGTTTATTCTTATTTTCATAGCAATTATTTGCTCAATAAAATTCAATAAATCTTGGTTCTGTTTTTTACTCATAAATTGCAAATTATGAATCAGAACATCTAAGTTTATATGATCACCAAATTTATTATACAGAAATTGTTTCAAAACGTCCCATTCATCAGGGATATCAGAGGTTGACACCTCGGCTAATGCCCTGTCCGTTAATTTTGACTTTACTACTGCGAAGCAGTATCTTTTAACCATATCATGTTCCAATCTAAACATGTCAAAGTAACTTTGAACGCTTTTTATGAATGTGTGTAATTCATTTTCTTTTCCTGAGAATTTTGGAAGCAAAAATCCAAATTTCTCTGCCATAGTCAAGTCTACTCTTTCGTTTGCCATTCTTCTAGAATTTTTCTGTTTACGTTCACGAAAATGTTTTATTGACGTAATCGTGAAAATTCAATTAAAAAAAATCGTTATCAGATTTCAATTATAAAAATTAAGACTTTATTCAATGTCTTGTTAAATAATTAAATAATTATGTAATAGTTATGTAATAGGTTTTTTAATAAGATCCTAAAAACTTCATACAAGTTTTACGCTCAAAACTAGAAAAAGATTGATAATTTTTGGGCCAGAATTATTGGAAACTGGGGAAAAATAGAAAGGAATCTCTCACCGTTGATTTTCCACTGTAGATCTTGGAGTCGTTGAAGGCGCTACTCGACAATCGGACTTCCTGCTTCTCCCCGTGAATTCTCTTGTGCTGAATGGTTGATACCAACAGTTTTAGACTCTATGGATGGACCTCTGTATTTTAACACTGTCAGGAACACACGCAAGTTTTCTTAAAACTCGCACAATCCCATCCTCGTCGCCAATAATGTTATTTTGAGAGAAACTTGTGTTTTTAAAAACTTCTACTTTATTTGGAAACAACGATACAAGAAATGTATTACGTGAGAAGATTAAATCTATATTTTTCCGTACATCATTAGACGTCTCTCCTATTTATAATAATTAAGAACAATGAGAACATTGTGAAACAATGAGCATTGTAGAGAGGCGTCGCAAACAGCGCGATAACAATTAAGACGATAAGCAATATGCTGATTTAACAAAATACAACAAGGTAATATGCATTTCCTTATGGATTGATACACTGTTGCAATAATTAGAATACAGGGTGGATAATATCTAATTATATATTTAAAATAAATTGAACGAGATCCATTACCCTTTTTCTTTATGTTTCGAGTTGTGAAATTATGAATTTTATTTCGTCATGTGTTGACGGTTGACTCAATGCAAATCTCAATCTCCAATACGTTCTGCTTCGACAAATTGGAGTAAAATAATCACGATCTGCAAATATTGAAGTGTTTCCTCGAATTTCCGAGTTGAACATACTATCATTGGGTCAATATTACAGTCGCCCAAAGTATTAGAATTTTCCTTCCATTTTTCGAACAACATTTTCACTTGTTTCTCAATTTCATCAGTCGCAGTTGTATTGCTTGTTTTCAAAATACGAATTCGTATAGCAGTGAAAGTTAATATGTGAGCACGTAAAGCTCTACTGAAAGCCCTTCAGACATTTTCTTCACTGATTGTGCAGCGTATGAAGTAGCCCAAAGATCTTTCAAACCACTCCCATCCATGATAAAGCCAATGGCGCCCATATATGACATCAATAAATGGAACCCTCCTAATCTCACAGCAATATTCATAAATTCAGGATTGTCCGATTACACAATGATAGAGTTAGCTTTGAAATAAGGAGGCTGATCGAATGTTACAAAAGTTGTTCTACTTTTATTTCTCTTCGTTTCTTCAACTGCATAGAGCAAAGATGTGTGTAATGTGGTTAAACTGGATGGTGGTGCATTAATGAATGGGAGACAATTAACATGCGACATCATATATGTAACGACTCGTGATAAAATTTCATGAAAACCCTTCCATGTTGGAATATTTTTTATTTCGAGAGATTTCGCACATAAATACGCAACATACGATTTTGGAACTTCAGGTTGTACTTTTTATATGAAATTTTGATTTATCAACGAACTCTACACTCTTCAATTCATCAGGATTCTTGTAACTGAATGATATCAATTCTATCTGCTTTTGTGAAGCTAAAATAGAAGCAGGTGGCATTTCCATCAGCCTTTTGGAACCTCCTTCATATTCAACATCATATTCTGGTGTAATGACTTTAATACCCCCCAAACAGTGAAATCTTTCATCACCACACGACGTACTTACATTGTGATCTGTGTTATCAAAAACGAATTGAATGAAAGAGTTTGGATGAGTTAATTTTGCAGGTTGCATAATAACGGAAGCTTCATATAATTGAATATTGTGGTATGAAGCCGATACTCCTAACTTACTCATCATGTCAAATATCAAACGAGAACCTGTTTTTATGTAGGCATAAGTTCCTACAGCTAACTGAAATTTGGAAATGAATATTCTTGAACGAACAATGGAAATTATGGAATGTGCTATTGTATCGCGTTTCACATCTTTCCTTGTATGCACTATATTTTGATTCTAGTAAATGGAATAGAAGAGTTTTCAATTTTTCCGGAATTTCTGATATAGTGCTATCTAAGAATTTACTTGATAGGGGATAAATTTCATAGTTATAATTTTGTTTTTTTTTTATATCAGCTACAACGATTTGACCAGCTATCCGTATAATTAAATTTTTTTGATATTTACTGAGAGAATCGGGATTAAAAGCCAATCTTTACTAAGCTCCATTATATTGGGAGATTTGCAAAAGAAAAGAGGTTGCTTCCAACGATGTTGTTCCATGATAATGACATTACTATATTTCTCTTTAAATTTTTTTATGAAACTACTATTGTTGAGAAAATTTTGCCCCCAATAACTAACTATATAATAATCTGTTCTTGTAAGTATTCAAAATCCCGTCAACGAGTAATTTGAGAAAATGAAATTTTGGTGGGACAATTATTCATTTCAATGCGTCACTGAAACATCGATTTCAGACTAATGAGATTAAACCCAATAATTACGTGTTATTGATATCCCAAGCGAGCTGTTATTCATTCTAATAGACCAAGAATTCCAAATCACACTCTCCAATTTGTGCTGAATCCTACCCTGTTCTAGAACTTCAGATGTCTAGGACCGCTCGGGTTTGCAAATTTCGAATTCACTGTTATCGCGGCATTAGAGAAATACTTTAATAATCAGTATACAGAATCACTTCCGAGAATGGTAAAGTACATAATTTGGACTAGAATTTTCCGCTCTACAACTTTTGTTTGAAACTTTTTCTCACAAAACCTTCTCATGTGCGAAAATATCAGAAAAACTGTATTTTTTTCTCTTTTTTCAAGAATTTTTCAATGTTCCTGAAAATTTTAACACCTGCATTTTTGACCATATGTTTCTCTCTTTATAACAATGAACATATCAAAAATGAAGCTCTTTCCGAGAAAAAGTGATTTCAGTCCTTCCTTTACTGGACTAGATCGCATAATAAGGGATATAACAACTTCTGAGATCAGTAGGATTGGCATTCCTTGGTGGTGCAAAAAAAGAGTAATTTTGATTTATTTTTTATTACTTCAGCAGTCTGTTCTGTTAATTCAACCTTTGTTAAGTTCCATGTAAAGTCCACTTATTGTTGAACGTCTATCATTGATAATGACTTCAGCCATATCTCAAATTTGTATTGCCAGTTTTTCCCCAACATCTTCATTCCTAATTCTTTCTTATCTCAAGCACCCTTGCTATTTTTTGCATCATTTTATGTTGAATGTTATGTTTATTTTCTGTACGATAGATGTCATCAATTGGAGAGCATAGAATAACCGATTAAATGTTCAGCTGGAATCAATAGTGGGTTATAAATATTTCTAATTTTCAAGATGAAAATATAGATGTGCAATTTTAAAAATGTATTTTGCGAAAAATTTTCATCTTTGATATTGCAAATGATTACCTAAATCATACATTGCATATCAAGGATGAAAGTTTTTTCATTATTTTCGCAAATTCATTTTTAAAATTCAGTGATCCTGTGCTATCGATTCAAATTTCCCGCCATTCTTTCACCGGTGCCGATCTCAGCGTCATCTGAAAATAGGCTTTTTTCTTGAGAGAGATAGAAAAATACATTACGGACACGAATTTAGCAGACCGTCTCGGTTGTCTCTGCTTTATACAGGGTCTTTCACGAGGAACCTCACCCATACGCTGAACCTATTTTCATGTAATTCATCACTTATAAGTATTTCACGATACTGATGAAATCTAAAATATTTTCAAGGCAACTAGAACACAATTTTTATATTGCAGAAATAGATTCCTTAGAAAATTTCAAGTTATTTCGATGTAACATTTTTTCAGTTTTGGTTGGAAAATTCTCTCTGAGCGGGAAAATTCGAAAAAATCGAAAATAGAGCTCCGCTGAAACAAGAATAACTTCGAGGTTTTTGGATGGAAAATTTTCATTTTTGGGAATTTTCAAGATGTGAGATTGATGTATCCACTTAAAAAAATCGAAATCGCGATTCATGGTACAGGGTGAAAAATCGCTTTCAAAGTTAGGAATGACAAAATTGTGAAAAATCAATTTTTCAAATTAAAACCCCATTTTTGGCGCTCTTGTTCACCTGAACAGAGTGCTTATCAATGCCCAAATGTCTGTGATTTTCGAATTTTTGGGCAAAAGTGGTATCAATCGTTTTGTTTGGATCTACTGATGAATAATCCGTGGTCAAAATCGATTCTGTCCGTCCGTCCGTCCGGCCGTCCGTTCCGTGAACACGATAACTTTCGAACGGATGGAGTTAGAGAGTTGAAACTTTCAGAATAGGTTTGAGGTATAAATATCTCGGCTAAGTTCGTTATTCGTTCAAATCGGCAGAATAGGTTCGAGTAACAAAAAAAATTTTTTCAAATGACACTGTTCAAATAAAAATTTTTTTATGGTGCAGTTTTATCAGACGTATACAAAAATACCACTCTCGACTTCGACAAGCTAATAGTTCTGGAGATATGATGATATCAAAATTTAAATAATTCTTTCATTTACTCAAGAGAAAATGAGAAATGTCATGAATTCCCCAGGGCTGTCTGTCATCGAAAGCTCATCGTCTCAGATCGATATTCGTTTGACGTATTCCGGAGGCCTCTATCAGTGTCAGTTGGCGTAATATTAATCAAAAAATTTTTCACAGAGAGAGAATTCGATGTCGATGACGTTGTCAAGATTCAGAGAAGCACTGACGTAAGTTTTTTGGAGAAGCAGCGGACAAAACTTGGGGGAAATTATTACTAGTTATCTTTGAATTGAGATATAGGTTTGTTCATTAGGTAGGTTCATTAGGCGTTCATATTTGCATCACATTGTCCCATTGTACGGAAAAAGACTATTGTTCACCTGATCAGACTGCTTATAGATTTATTATGGTTTGAATATTTACTCGCAGGTAGCTCAACAAGAGCGCCAAAGCAATCTGACCTCACGTCAGTGCTTTCTAAATTTTTTATGGCAGATATTGAATCTACGTTAAAAATAAAGTGAGTGTATGCAGCACACCCTTGCCCTAAAGTGGATATTTTTTTGAGTTATTCACAAAAAACTGTTTTTCGTCTTGAATTTTCAGCTATTTCTTTTACCTTCACGCCAAAAAAGATAAAATTTTCAGGAACTGTTATTTGAACCATGCTGTAGATTTTTCACCCCATCTTGAAACCGACTTCAAGTTACTATTAGGAGAACCATGGCAAACTCTCGCAGTTATAACTAGAGAAGATGCTCAAAGTTTTGACAGTTAATTTCTAGACATTTATTTGTACGTCTCAGGAATGCTTCGTGGGTTGCTCTTCTTATTTCATCGGGAGGAAGAGATCTGCAAAAGTGTTTAAAAACCAAATTGAGTTTCAAAACTATGAATCTAAAAACCTAAACAAACCTGAACGCATTTCTGACTCGTTCTAGCAGTCCTCTTTATCAGTCAGGGGAGTTGAGTAGACAATATTTTTTATCCTACCCCAAACATAATAGTCTAAAGGAGTTAAATCGGGAGAACGTGGTGGCCAAAGATGTGGACCATTGTTCGCCAACCATCGATCTTCAAATAGCCTGTACAGGATATTTGACACATTGAGTGAATTGTGTGGATGCGCGCAATCTTGTTGATACCATAAGTCATTATAGTTCTGTACTAGCGGCTCAATTATTTGAGTCAATATGTCAGAATATCTATCTCATGAGGGAGAACATTCTTTCAATAATGCAAACGTGTGTTGTGTTCTATCTTACCAGTTAAAGTCCCATCATAAATTTGAACATCGAGAATTGCATTATTTTTGATGGTGCAAAAAACATTGAAACTCCAGGTCTCTTGAAAGTTCCATTGTCTGAAGTGGTGGTTGTTCTCTTCATCCCAATAATGACTGTTATGCCTATTGAAAGAACCATTCTTTGAGAATTTAGATTCATCTGTCCAAATTATACAGTCCAAAAAGTTTTCATTCTCTTGAAATCGAATCATCATAGCTTCGCAAAACTCTGTTCTCCTGAAGAAATCAGTTTTCTTCAAATGCTGTACCCTATTGACTTTATATGGGTGCATTTTATGTTTTTTTAATATTCTCCAATCACTCGATTGAGATAATCCCACAGCAATCTCGGCATCTTTGAGAGAATTTTGAGGATTCACACGAAAATATACAAGAACTGTAATTTTGTTGTTTTCATCTTCTACTACACGTTTTTCTCTGTGGATAGTTTTCTTAACGAAAGATCCGACATTTCTCAAGTTTGTCATGGTTCTGTTAATGGTATCTCTCGTTGGTCTGGGTTGGTCAGGAAACCTCTCAATGAACAGTCGAATCGTTCTATCTACAACTTTATTACATTCTCCATGAAGAAGAATGAGATTTAAATAATCTTCATTGGTAAAATGAGGCATAGTTATCGATTTTATAACTTAATACGAATTATTACCAAATTAATAGTAAACACAAAATGCTACTGAATAAAGAGGAATTTGGCAGATGTAATTAATGATATCTATCATTAAAAAAAAGAATGTAAAACATGGTAAGTTTTTGCATATGGTTCATAAGGAATTATTTATTTATCACTGGAGAGAAACCGATTGCCGATTAGTTGAAATAAAGAGGTTTCCGATACAAATTCGAATCCAAATTCGCCATCTATTTAGAAACAACCTGTAACTTTTTCCTCTTGCATATTAGGGTAGTAAAATCTAAAACATTGTTTAAGTAACAGTTCCTGAAAATTTCATCTTTTTGCATGAAGGAAAAGAAATAGCTGAAAATTCAAGACGAAAAACAGTTTTTGTGAATAACTCAGAAAATATCCACTTTAGGGCAAGGGTGTGATGCATACACTCACATTATTTTTTAACGTAGATTCAATATCTGCCATGAAAATTTAGAAAGCACTGACGTGAGGTCAGTTGGCTTCGGCGCTCTTGTAAACCACTTTTTTTGTTACTCCGAACCTATTCGGCCGATTTGACCGAATAACGAACTTAGCCGAGATATTTATACCTCAAACCTATTCTGAAAGTTTCAACTCTCTAACTTCATCCGTTCGAGAGTTATCGTGTTCACGGAACGGACGGACGGACGGACAGAATCGATTTTGACCACGGATTATTCATCAGTAGGTCCAAACAAAACGATTGATACCACTTTTGCCCAAAAATTCGAAAGTCACAGACATTTGGGCAAATTGATAAGCACTCTGTTCAGGTGAACAAGAGCGCCAAAAAATGGGGTTCTGATTCGAAAAAATTGATTTTTCACGATTTTGTCATCCCTGACTTTGAAAGCAATTTTTTCACCCCCTGTATCATGAATCGCGATTTCGATTTTTAAAGTAGATACATCAATCTTACATCTTGAAAAATCCCAAAAATGAAAATTTTCGATTTATTTTTCGAATTTTCCCGCTCAGAGAGAATTTTCCAACCAAAACTGAAAAATGTTACATCAAAATAACTTGAAATTTTCTAAGGAATCTATTGCTGCAATAAAAAAGTGGTGTTCTAATTTGAAAAACGGAATTTGATTTCATTTCCGGAAAAACCGGAGGTCCTCATGCCTTGAAAATATTTTAGATTTCATCAGCATCGTGAAATACTTATAAGTGCTGAATTTCATGAAAATACGTTCAGTAGTTTACCGTATAAATATGGGTGAGGTTCCTCGTGAAAGACCCTGTATAGTTTTTCCGTTCCCTTGTAAGAAATTCAAACTCTATCACCATAAACGTTGTGATTCAATTTTTTTTATGAAGAGTACTTATTCTCTCAATATAATTGATTTGAATTATTAGGAAACACACATTAGGTACTTGATCTTACTCAACTTACACTGAATTAATCTGAAATACACTCTCTCTCAAGTAAACACAACGTTCGGAATTTTTTCTTCTGTGTAATATGACACTTTATTTTCACTAAATAACTTCTCAAAATTATGAATGTTCTATTGTTGTTAATTTTGAAAATATTTCAACATCGTGCAAATACCTTTTCATTATGTGAATGTAAATGATGTACAATGAACATTTTATAATCTCAACACCCATATTTTCGAACCAATTGTTATCAATTTTCATGTATTGATATGAATGTGGATGTGTACCATCATCGATTGATTTCATGATCTATGAATTTCAACATATTAATTCGTGGTCTAATTTTTATTTCTCACATCAATAAATATTACAGACCTCGCATCTCTCAATGAACAATCTTAGATATTCAGCTTTATTTGGGTAATCTGATAATGACAAAAACCATCAAACCCTTGATCAAATGAAACGCAAAGCGACAATCTGTCCGATGAATGGACAGAAAGAAGGAAAAGGACAAAACAAATTGGTACAATGCCAGAACGATGTCGTCTAGAATAAGATACGCTGGGGTGGAAATGAAACTAGAAGGAGAAACAGGGGGTGAAATCGAGCTTGCAGCCCTCGTTTGAGCCATCACGCACGCTTTGTCTTTTGATTATTTCTTAACGATATTTATTGAAGGAGAATTGCAGCTGAGTCTGGTACCAAATCAATATTTATAGGGTACAAGTGACAATTGAAAATGATTTTATTTATCTGAACTAAAACAATTTTTTCGCGTATGTTTTAGTCGAACGTCGTGTTATGCTTTTGTCCAAATGTATGTAATTTTCGAATATCGAGACGAGAATGGTATCAATCGATTGAAAATTGCCTTCTGATGAGGAATCCAGTTTCAAACTTGACTATGTTCGTCCAGCCAGCCGTACACTCTCTGTCTTAAGGAGATAAGTTAATGTTCTCATATTTTCAGAATTTTTTCATTGAAAATAATCATAGACAAAGAAGAGATAGACCTCCGACTCCTTTGATTCGTTTGGCACGTTGACGGTGGCGACCTTATGAGCAGCACATGGAACTAATTGTGTGAAAAAGCTATATTATAAAAAAGAAGGGGACATATTTTCGCGCGAATTCTAACCCTTCTTTAGTTTCGTTCGTTCTTTCATTGAAGTGTAGTTATCGGTTCTGTTGTTTTTCGTTTGTGAATCGTGGTGAGTTATCTAGAATATTAAAAAGTTGAATAGAACGAATGATTTAAATTTTTTTTTATGTATTATACTACATCATACCTATTTTTTTTGAGACATTTGAAATTCTTTTTGGTATCATCATGAACTTTGAGATATATCTTTTTCGGTTACTGAAACCCCTGAGAAATATTTAAAGTAAAATTTACTCTATTTGTTTTGTAGATCGACCAAACTTTGTGATAGCAGCGATTAGTGTTCAGTGAGGGATTAATTTACAGTTTTTGTAAGTATACTGAAAGGTAAGTATAAATTCATAGCACCTCTTCTCGTTATTGAACAGTATGTCATCATCATTCCAATTTCAGTATTCTTGTTGCATACCAATTGTGCTAATAAATATTACTCGGGTTCAACCAATAACAAGCACTTTTTTCGACCTCCTGCATGTAGAATTTTAGAATGGGATCATACAATTAGACCTTTTCATTCTAGGTGTTTTATAAATTCGAATACCAGAATATGTGAGGGTCATTTCAATGTCAAGAACTTTACCAGTACATGTAAAAATAAACTCCTTCCTTCAGCTCTGCCAGATTCTCCAAATTATGAAATGCTTACATCTCAAAAAAATAATGATAATAATAAAAATAATAATAATGAATTTGATTTCGGAATTGAAGGTTGATGACATTAATGAAAGGCAAAGAGAGCAACTGTCTAAATTAAAGAAAGACATTGAAAAATTATTTTTGCAGCTTAAACAGTCAATTGGCGATAATGTGATTCGATTTATATCTTCTCAGATCAGAAATTCCAACTGTAGAAAACATGGGGAGCGTTGGACACCTGATGATAAAATTTTTGCATTAGCTCTATATAAGCGTGGTCCACGATCATACAGATTTTTAAATAACTTTCTATAATTGCTAAGTAAGTCTACTTTAAATAGTTTTGAGTTCTTTTCTTTTTGAAACGGGCATTATAAGCAAATATTTCAGAGATTAGCAGTCAAATTTTCTAAATTTTCCACTCTTGATGAATTGTCTTTGTCTCATGATTTACATTATGACCATGCCTTCAGTAAAGTAGTAGGATATGTAGATTTAGACTCAAATCTAGGACGATTCAAAGAAATCGCTTATCATGCTTTAGTTTTGATGATATCTTGAAACAACCGATTACCTACTACTTTACTATGGATCAGGTAAAGACCACTCATCTAAAAATCCTGATTGAAGAAGTCATTGTTGCATTGCAAGAAATTGGTCATCGGGTGATTCGTACAGTTTGAATTTTGATAGAAAAATTGAACCAGAACATTTGGCTTTGAAACACTCGAACTTCAAAATGAATATCTTTATTACTGCTAAGACTATGAGTCACACAGTTTGTGCAGCATTGGAGTATATGTTATTATATCCATCTGTAGAGTATCATCATTATATTCTTACAATGTTTTTCATTTTGTTGCAGATCTGAAGAGGATTACATTCATGTTTCGCCAAAGAACTTCATCTTTCAATTCTAAGTCTCCTAGATATTTGTCAGTTATCAGAAATTATTTTATAATATCTTCAAAAAGTAAAAAATTAGATCAATCAAATGATTTAATTAATTAATTTATTTTTGTTTACAGAAATCAATTTGTTTAATTATGTACAATAAAAAGTTGATGAATATTTGATTTTTATTATAATAGTCGAAACATTTTCACAATATGAATAAATTTTGCTGTAATTTAAAAATAATATCTAATAAAGAAGTCAAGGACTTGAAAATTGCAGCAAAATTTATTGAAATTGTGAAATTATTTCCTATCATTCGATAATAGCATTATCGTTAGTGTCATCTACAGCGGTGGAGGACGCCACAATCGCTCTGAAAGTTTCCTACTTTATCGACTTTGCCGCCATTTCTCACGATTAGTTCCATCTGCTGCTCATAAGGTCACCACCGTCAACGTGCCAAACGAATCAACGGATTCGGAGGTCTATCTCTTCTTTGCCTATGAAAATAATCTAAAAATGACCATTATTGTCTTACATTGATCGATTGAAATATCAACGATACCTTTATAATAAGTTGTCAAATATCTCCTTCCTCTTTTTTGGCTTTTTATTCAATACTTTATAAAAGTATTAGAGTTAGGATTAAAAATATTTCAATAATGCTTAGGATTTAGTTCAAATATGCTCTTTGTTCGATAATCTGTTCTCATCAAGACAGAACTTTTGCATAGAACTCGAACAGCTACTTTTCACAAGCCTTTTTTGTTTTTAACTTTACACTACCAAGGTGGTAATCACTTGGCGCTATGTCCGGGCTATATGGTAGATGCTATAAAACCTCCCATTCGAGCTCCCATAGCTACTAACTAAGTGTGTGGTTTAGTTTGTTCTGGTGGAACACTACACTCATCCTGTTGGCCAATTCTGGACGCTTCTGGTCAATCTCCTGTTTCAAGCGACCCAGTAGAATTTAGAATTAAGCGTCTTACCATATGGCAGCAGCTCATAGTGGATGATTCCCTTCCAATCCCACCAACACACAGCAAAACCTTCCTGGCCGTCAATCCCGGTTTGGCCACTGTTTGGGACGATTCACCTGTCTCCGATGTCTGTTTTCGCTTGATATTGTCGTATGTGATCCATTTTTCGTCGCCAGTCACCATCCGCTTCAGGAATGGGTCGAGTTCGTTCCGTTTCAGCTGCATATCGCAGGCGTTGATTCGGTCCAGAAGGTTTTTTTTTGCGTCAAATCATGCGGCACCCACACATTAAGCTTTTTTTTGTATCCAGCCTTGTGCAGATGGTTTGAAATGGTTTGGTGACTCACTCCCATATCCTGGCGATGTCACGAGATGCCACATGACGGCCTTACTCGATGTATTCCATGATCTGATCGGTATTTGTCGTCACAGGTATTCCACCGGCTGGCTTATTCATGATGTCGATTTCACCGGCTTTGAATCGTCGAAACCATTCCTCCATGGTTCGAACTGATAGAGTACCACCCCCCAAAACACCATTAATCTCACGAAACGTTTTTCTAGCGGATTTGCCTTTAAAAAAGGAAAACTTTAAAATAGCACGAATATCGGCGTTAGTGAACTCCATGTTTACACGTCTATAACTATTGAACGCAATATCCAAACTAATCATGCATAGCGTCGTCTTGTAGGTTATGTCAAGACCTTTCGAATTATGTATAGTATTGCAAGTTACGAGCTCTGTAGCGCTTTGTACATAGCCGCGAAATTCAAAAGACAAAAAGGAAGAAGGGAGATATTTGGCAACCTATTATAATTTATTTTAGAAAACACTGTATTCTTCGATGAATAAGAGAAAATTTTCCATTTTTATCATAACATAAAACAATTTAAAAAAACCACAAAAAATTATTATAAAATATATATATATAGAGAGGAAAGAGTTCAGGGTTTGTTCGACCTTTTTCAATTGGGTTTAGGTGTTAAAACACAGATAACATTTGTGTTAAAGGCTCTATATTTCGTCTCCAATTTGAGACTTCTTCAGGAGCATACTAAAATAATGGGACAACAAGATTAATTTTGTCATATAAAATCAGCTCTCTTAAAATTACTTACAACACTATGTAATCTTATCTTATCTTATGAAGTAGGTCACATGCCCAGAAATATCAATCATGTAACAGTGATATTCAATTTTCTTAAAACTTCGTCGCAATATAAAATCAATTTTTCACAATGAATGTCAACCATCAAAACAATTTTAGGTTATAAAATTGAGTCACAGAATAAACAAGATCTTAGACGTAATCACAAATTTCATCATATACAGATTATCTTCTTTTTACTTCTTCAATTTAATGGAAAACAATAGGTTGGTCAAAACAAAATATCAAAACCAAACAGAATCATTTGTCACGGTTTCAAAATTCCCGCTCCAGTTAGTACCTGCCAACCGAACTGGTGGCGTTAGTCGCAGTAGTTTACCAGCTTATCTCGTACGTTGTCGGTGGTCCTTTTCTGTGATCATGTGACGTAGGTTGTCAATTACGTCGTTCTTCCCGCATATTTTGGTTGAAATGTCCTGGAGTAATTAATCGCAATTTTGCGGATCTGAACAGGATTTTAACTGAAGCCCTGAGAGAAATCTTATCATGTTGGTTTGGTTTGTTCGTTGGTGAGATTTTTGCGCTTTAGCGGAGTGGTGTATTTGTTTGGAAAAACGACGTGGGATTGGTGAGTTAACCAATGTTTGTCACGAGGTATTATAGATTTTTGTTCGTATTTTTAGCATCATTCTGCTTCGAATTGGGAATTATTATTGTACCGTTGCGAGGTACCGCAGATTCTGAACTGTCTTTGAAGTCTTCGAGCTGTTTGTATAGGCTGTCTTTGAATTACTGCCGTGGGAGCTGTCTTTGGGGACCTCCACTAGATTTCGCCATCTAAGATACCACACCTGTCGTCTACCCAGGGCGTATTACTATGAGAGATTTACTACGTTGGCCCAGGAATATATTTGAGCCCAGTTTCCATCTACGAGACTGTGAGAATAATATCCTTTAGTACTTCAGTCAAGCCACGACCTAGACTGTTATAGAAGGTTAGTCTATAGAATTTAGTTAAGATTGATTAGTATCAAAGAAGCCCAATGTTTAGTACATAAAACCGACCTATCGAGAAGGTCGCTTAGATATAAGTAAAGAGCTATTTGTAACGATTACCATCGAGGCTCTAAGTATATACCTTGGGGTGATATTACTGTTTGTTTAGTAAGAGATAAAGCCTCATATCGAATATTCGGGTTGTGAAGTAAGAACTAGTTAGTGATCTACCTTCTGTAAGATATATCCTCGTTTGAGGGACCTTGTGTATTTCATTTGGGCTCATTATATTATTAAATAATTGCTCTATATTCTTTCTACCAGCCACTACCTCCCGCTTGTGTGATCAGGCTCTGTTTGGCATCCTGAGAGTGCGTTCGTTGTTTTCTCTCTCTTGCGACCCTGAGATCTTTAGTGTACTTTACTCTTTTTTTTTTCTTTGTATTATCATAATAGAGAGTGGCGCCCCTTTATAAGTAGTCTCAGCTCTAGAGCTAGCCGAGGAGGTACTTTGTGCACTCTCTGGAGCCGAGTGGGTTTGGTGACACATTGTTGTCTTTATCAGATCCTTATCCTATCTTCTTTTATCCAATGTGATTAAAAATTTGTAGATGTTACTTAAATTTTCAGTGTCGGATTTTCGATTGATTGCTAAAGGTTCAAGTGATATATGGCACATCTCTAGGAATAATCTCTGTTGATAGTTGCTCTCTCTTTCTAAAATATCCACATCCTCAAAATCCATCTGGTGGTCACAACTCCAAACATATTTGGCCAAGGCACATCTGTCTGGACGTAATCTAGAATCACTCTGATGTAATGTTATTCTTCTCTTATGGGACTGAGAGGTCTGTCCAATATAGGACATAGAACATCCTTTGCATTTTATCTTGTAAATTAAATCTTTTATTTTGAATTTGGGTATCTTGCCTTTTTTTATTTTTGAAGAAAACTTTGTTTGTAACCAAATTATATCTTGCGATTTTAGTTGTACTAAAGTCTTTAAACAACTTAGTCAATTCCTCCGTTAAATACTGTATGTAGGGCAATGTGCCATATTCTATTTCTTCTCCTTGTTCAGTTGGTTGTGTGTTCTCTGTCTCATCTGTGGCTCACGAAATTGAGACGCCATATATAAGTTTTCTCAACAAAGCAGCAGGGTATCCGTTCGCCATAAATACCTGGTATAACCTCTTCAGGGCCAAATTTCGAAACTCACTATGTGTGATTAAAATTATCCTCCTTTTCATACCCAATATCACATTGGTTTTCATCTTGATGTCATGATATGATCTGTAATGAATATATCGTCCAGAGCTACATGGTTTTTGGTACCAGTTAAGTTTGAGGGTGTTATCTGTGCTTCGAACCACGTTTGTATCCAAGAAGGGAACCATACCATTGTACTTCTCCTCAATGGTAAACCTTATGTGATCATCAAAATAGTTAAAGAGGTCTTGGGTCACCTGAGATGTATCAGCTGGAATGGCGGTCAGTATATAATCCATGTATTGATATAAAAAGGGAACTTCAAATGGCAAATTGGGCTCAAGCTGCTACCCATTGGACATCCTAACAGCTGTTCATAATATTCACCATCGGAAACAAAATAATTAGATCTGAATAGGAATTCAATGATGGGGATGAACTCCTCTTCAATTATATCTGTGTGAAGATTCCTGAGGGATATAAGTTGGTCTCTCTGAATGCTGTTTCATTGTTCACAAATATTTCATTGGAGCTTACTGTTGAAATCATTGATGAAGAGTGAAAACTTATACTCCCACACACAGATATAATTAAAGAGGAGTTCATCCCCATCATTGAATTCCTATTCAGATCTAATTATTTTGTTTTCGATGATTATTCCGTCCCACCAAATCGACACAGAAAAATACAACTGCATTCTGTGATTTTCTAAAGAATTTATTATGAAAGAAAGAAATTGACTTACGATCGAAATCTTATTATATTTCAAATTATTGAATTGAACAAGTCTGTGATGAATAAGAGAGAATTTTTCATTCATATCATAAAATCAAACAATTCTAAAAAACTACAAAAAAAATCAGTTATAAATGAAATAGAATACAACACATGGGTTTGGCCTTTTTTTTCGTCAGGCGTTCATATTCAAAGAACAATAATTTAAACAATTTTTGTATCAACTTACGGTGGGCTAAGCTGCAACGGAACGACATTCACGTGCCACTTTGAAGTCGGTTGATATTCTAAAAATTAATCGAATATAAATGCCTGACGAGGCAACACATATGTCGAGGAAGCAAGATTTCACTTCTGGAATAAACAAATTTTTGAACACTAGGAATTTGGCAACGTTTAAATCATGGAAACTCCTGGCAAGTGACGAAATTATCCTCTATCAAAACAATGTAACAAAAAAAAAAAGCTTGAAGAAGATCAAACCCTTAGTGAAAGAACTACACTAAGCGTCAATGCAATTATGGAAATGCTTTCTCTTTGTATTGAAACAACATATTTCCAATTCGAAGACATCTTTTATCAACAAGAATTCGGAATGGCCATGGGTTCACCACTATCACCAATTTTAGCTGATTTATATATGGAAATTTTCGAACAGAAGGCATTAGAAAAATATGTACTTAAACCCAAACTGTGGAAAAGATATGTAGATGATACTTTCATTATTTGGCAACATGGAAGAGACACTATAGATGGATTCCTTCAATATCTAAACAATCAAGAGGAATCAATTAAATTCACAATTGAAATCGAGAAGGACAGACAACTTCCATTCTTAGATGTACTCGTACATAAACAAAATAGAATCCCAAGAACCACTGTGTATAAAAAGCCAACGAACACAGTACAATATCTACATTTTGAGTCAAACCACCAACTAAACACTAAATTGGAAGTAGCAAAATGTTTATTTGATAGAGCAATAAATATTTGTTGCACTGAAGAAGATCAAAATGAAGAAATAAATAACATCTCGAAAACTCTTAGAAGCAATGGCTACCCCAAAAAGATATTAGAAAAAGCTAAACGAACAAGAGAAAGTCAACCTGAACGAACAGATATAAATCAGACCATTAAAACCGTAATTCCATATGTAAAAGGTTTGTCGGAGAAAATGAGAAGAATTGGAAATAGATACAACATAACGACTGCATTCAAAACTCAAGACACTATCAGAGCTAAACTTACAAAAGTTAAGCCTAATAATGAGACACAAAGGACAAAGAACTGCATATACGAATTACCTTGCGAGTGCGGAAGATCTTACATCGGAGAAACTAAACGCCCTCTGAATGTACGAATAAAAGAACATCAGAAGCTTCTACGAGTACTAGACAGCGACAAATCCAGGTTAGTCCAACATGCTGTAGATGAGAATCATCGTATAAAATGGGATGAAGCAGCAATAATATCCAAAGAAGAAAAACTTGCAAGAAGAAAAATCAAAGAAGCAGCATTTATGAAAATAACACCAGATTCCACAAGTGCTCCATCTATAGATCTGCCAGAAGTTTGGACGCCGATAGTTCGATCCAACTTAAAAAGATCATCATATCACAGATGAGTATATAACATTGTTCATTTTTCTTTCATGACTTCTGTCATATTGACTTTTTGAAAATTGATAATTTTCGAAAGGTTTTTTACTTTTCCTCCTTGATAAAGATAGAAGATGTCTATCGAAACGTCGGAAAACATTACATCCACAATAGATGATGGTAATAGCCCAAATAATCATTCAACACGAGCTCCATCATCAACAATATCTCGACATCAACAATATAACAAACATCAATTTCTAAATCATGAAATGAAGAATTTTCATTTTCCTGGATTGATGAAGCCTAACATCTCATTTTCTTCAATTCTCTGGATTTGCTAATTGTACATTCTCAAACCTCCGATATAACCGCAAAGTCGAGAAATGTCACCGGTGAAATATGGCAGCGTCGTCCTATTAATGAACCTGCCCCAACCAGCTTCTTATGGCGAAACAATGAACCATCGTAAGCGAGTCGCAATTGTTTTTATAAATTCCTCAAAGGACGTGCGTGTATTTTATATCGCGGGCTTTGTGTAAGTTTTTAGTTATGTTTTAAATTGATTTCACACCAGTTGCTATTTTAATTTCGTTTTTGCTCTGTCAAAATGCATAATTTAACGCTAAGCCCGAGTCTGTCGAAACATCGTTACTTAATTTTTATTGATCTTGGGACGCTTTTTTTTATTTACACTGATAGACTTCGTACCAGTAAAGCGTTTCAATTGATTATCTCACTGGGAAAATGCAATTACAGTAATATTGGTTAGATTCAGTATCTTGCTTGAAGATATTTTATTGTCTGCCATAAGAAATTAGTGTTAGATCTGCTACTAATAATTCTCCTCCTTATAAAAGAGTGAGATTCGTTAGGGCCCACTTCGAATAGTTCAGGAGTTGTTCCATTTATTTTCTTTGAAATGAATGACAGTTTTCGTATTATAAACAGATACTTTTTTCAATTGAAATCGAATCTGGTCCAACACGCTTTGCCAGCATAAAATCACTGCTGGCAAAACACTGATCCAGGTGATTTTTGACCCACACATTTGAGGTGAAGGTTTTAACGTCTAAAAATTTTGAAGTGACCGGAACAAATATGGGTCTGTAGAATGTGGTGGGTGTGGCATTGTATCCCATTCCAGCTGTAAATGCTTTCGGCGAGTGGTGAAACTTGTGTACAGTCTCGTGTTTTCTTGGTGAAACACTACCTGTTTTTTGTTCATTTGTTCTGGCCCTTTCTTCTGAAACGCATTATTCAGTTTGTTAAGCTGACTACAGGTGACTTTCGAATTGATCAGTAAAAAGAAGGCTTGCAATGAGTCCAGAAGTACTGCTGAGCCAAATTTTATTTTTTCGAGGCTTGCTGAGATGGTCTTCAAGATGCGATGGGCCTGATGCGGTGTCAAGTGGATCTCTCGGGAACCTACTAGTTGGTGGCCTGGTACCAATTGGTGCACATCCATGTCATCTTTCAGCCTTGTTAGAAGTAACTTCTCAAACATTTTACCCAGGATTGGTAGAAGACTTATGGGTCTCTACCATTCCACACCTCGCTACTGAATTATTATATTCCTTTTTCCGAGATATCTGTTTTTGTGATCACGAGATTATAAAAATTTTTCCTTTCCTTTATTGTTGGATCAATTTAAAACAAAAATAACCCTTGGAAAGTTTTGATACACTACTGGAAAAAATTGTGGGATAAAAAAGCAATCCTAATTTTTAGGCAATTTTCAACAGGCCGTAACTTCGAGAGAAATGATCGCACAAGAAATCAAAAAGAAGGAAATTGTAGCTCCAGCTACATACAGATTTTTTAAGTTGTTTTTTTGGTCTACGGGCGTGGAAAAATTTTTTTTAGCTCAACCATTTAACGGATCGGATACTTAGTTTATTCAGCTTTAATTTTTGGCGCTCTTGTTCACCCGAACAGAATGCCTATCATTTTGCCCGAATGTCTGTAATTTTGGAAAATCGAGCCGATAATGGTCTCAATCGATTGGGTTCGACTCCCCGATGAAGAATCCGTGGCAAAAGTTGAGTCTGTCCGGCCGGCCGGCCGGCCGTATCCTCTCTAGCATCCAAAAGAGATGAGATAGAGTTTTCATATTTTCAGAATAGGTTAATTGTCCAAATATCTCGGTCAAGTTCGTTATTGGGCTAAATCCGTCGGACGGTTCAATAGTTATGGGCATCTGAAATTTTGTTTCCTCAATAACTCCTAGAATATACATCCGATCAAGTTGATGCTTGAAATATCGTTAAGGGAGGCTGAAACGAAACAGCTCGCAAAATTTCGTAGAAATCGTCGCGCTAGAAAATTTTTAAAAAATTCCCAAAAAAAGATTTTTTTATCCGCACTATCTCATAAAATATTTTTTGGATTTCAATAAAAATTCGTGAATATATTGAGGTGATCGATATCTTACTTATCCTCAAATTTCATTGCCGTACCTCTTTTCTATCTAAAGAAATGATCATTTTTTTTATTTACTCAAGAGAAAAGAGAAATGACTTACGTCTCGATGATTTTCTTTGAACGATAGCCATCACAGATCGATATTCGAAATAATATACGTTGTCAAAATTCAGAAAAGCACTGACGTAAGTTTTTAGGAAAAAGGAATTATAGCTTCGAACAAAACTTGGGGAAAATTATGAATAGTTATGTTTAATTTGAGATATAGGTTTGTTCATTCATTAGGCGTTTATATTTGCATCACATTGTCCCATAGTACGGGAAAAGACTATTGTTCACCTGATCAGAGTGCTTATAGATTTGTTATGGTTTGAATATTTACTCTCGAGTAGCTCAACAAGAGCGCCAAAGCAATCTGACCTCACGTCAGTACTTTCTAAATTTTTTTTCATACACCTTGATACTTACACTTCCAGCCGAGATATCGGTCTTCAAATGGAAATGCGTTAATTTGTCTTTGATTATCGATATCTCAGCAACCAAGGATCGCACAGAAAGTTAAATGTGGGTTCCAAGAACTTGAATGACTTAACTTTTTGAATATAAAGCACTTTTTGGAGCAAAAATGTAGGGAACATTTTTCTTCTTATTTTGGAAAATTATGAGCTTTTCAGAGCAAAAAACGTGATCCCTTAAGTTTTTCAAAAATTCGATCGAGTGAAACAAAAATGCGGCCTGCTGGATTAATTTGGTTTTTTGTAGGACTCTTGTGGACATCTTGAACTATAAAATGCATACATAATGTTAGTGGTTTCCTCAATATTCACTATCTAGCGCTTGATTTTCTAAAAAACCACCAAAAGCCCTTTTTTTTGTTGCATTTTCAAATTCATGTGGCAATAATAAAAAAAAAAATTTTTGGAAAAACAATGAAGAATCGATAACGAGAATTCATTCAAGCTCTTGAAACCCACCTACAACTTTCTGTGCGATCATTGGTTGCTGATATATCGATAATCAAAGAAAGATAGACGCTTTTCTATTTGAAGACCGATATCTCGGCAGAAAGTGGACGTATCCAGGTGTTTAAAAAATTGAAACTAAATAATCGAAGTATCCGATTGGTTAAATGGTTGAGCTAAAAAACTTTTTCCACGCTCGTAGACCGAAAAAAATTATATTTAATTTTGAAAATTTTTTCGTTGCTGGTTTTTCCACAATTACTCAGAAACTGTAGAGGTTAAAAAATTGTCAAGTTCTGATCTAGAAACTAGATACTTGGGGCTACAAGCTATAATTTCCCTTTTGTTTTTTGATTTTATGTACGACCATTTCTGTCTAAGTTACGGCTTATTGAAAATTGCCTATAAATTTGAGATTTTCCTTCGATCCCATAATTTTTTCCAATAGTGTATAATCGATAATTTTCCCGGAATAGATTGAAATTTCAAATAAGTGGTCACTCGAATTACATTCATGTTCACAGAGTAATTGGCGATTGAATTGAACAGTCTCTGATTTCGTACCTAGATGGAATACATTTTCTGAGATACTTTATTGTCAGTTACATCATTTGAACAATTTTTGTTTTACATTCACCACAAAATTTAAATTGCTATTTGTTCTATTCATGATAAATGATGTCTAGCATCTTGTTTAATATTTAATCCAGAGTAATATTCTATGATAAATAGAGAAAAGATTTCCATCACTCATATAGGTACTTCGGTATATTCTCATGATGTCCATTGAAATAGGTAATGTATTTTCTGTCAGGATCTGTTGAATTGAAGTCTTGTCTTTATGAAGAGCTGGTTTTTATAGCTTCAGACTTTCAGGAGTTCATCAAATTATATTTATTCTAACATAGGAATGCTTCAAATTAAGCTCATATGAGTTTTAAATACTTCAGAACCCAATCTTCTAGATTTGTTTTGCAAGTTTATAGAAGTTTTTCACATCTTTATTCCATACACCGAGTCAACCTGATTCACAAACTTAAGGGATAATAGAATTTAACTTTGTTATAATATTTCTGAACATTTGTTATGATGCATGTATAATTAAAATTCCTTCAATATGAAAACTGGAAGCTATAGTCTCATAAACAAGAAAGATTAGAATGCATTTTCAGACCATAATCATATCATACTGAATTGAATAATTTATAATTATCGAAATTATCCTTGCAATATTTTCCACACTTTTTTTTTGAAGAAAGCTCCAAATAACTGTTGAGAGTTTCAAACAGAATGAAAACATTGAAAATACAAAAAATACAAGTTTTATTTATTTTAGTTTATTATCTCTCATTTTTGAAAAATTAATTTTGCAATTATTAATTTTCTCTCTCCGGAGGTTCAGTAATGAATTAATATTCTATGGCAACGTATTAAAATTTGACATAATCTTTGAAAAACCATTATTTTATATTTATGTTTTTGTTGACATAATTAAAACAAATACTCTGATTATAAAAACCAAAAATTTACGCATGTTCAATAATTGATTATAATCTGAACAGAATAGATTCATATTAATGATCCAACATCATTTTTGCATTAAAGAACACCTAGTTGAATTTTTAGAAGCAAATTTACGTGATCAAACTCAATTTCTTCAAGCAAGTATAATTGCACAACTAAATCTGGGAATATTAGTTGCTGTTTTTTTTATCTATGATATGATTATCAAAAGAAAATTTGGAAAAATATCAATACACTTTTGTTGAATGAGAGAAGCTGGATGTCAATAAAAATTATGCGAATGAAATTAAAACTACATATTATGATATATGTAAATAGAATAATTCTCAAGTTTTGTAAAAATCTGTGGAAAAGACTTTCATCTTATTATGCTAAAATTTGAACAACCAAAAATGGCGTTCTGATTAAATGAATGATATTCATAGTGACATCATTCATTGTTGTTGAAGATTACGAAAAAGATTTTCATATTTTCAACAGTATGATATCAAGAGACCTCATAAACCTGTTCACTGGTCAATACCCAAGAAAGTCTGCCAAGGAGAAGAAACTTCAGAAATTTTAGTGTTTGAGAATCATAGATGATTTTTTCAGGCTTTGAATGAAAAAAAAAGCAATGTGACACCCTAATGTCTTGGAAGTTTTCAAAGAAATAATGGTTTTCATGATTTGGAAATCTTAAGAAGAAAATTACAAATATGTAAGGATAAAATCGAATAATTCTGAGGTTTTTCTGGAATTTCTCACTAGAAAGGGTGGTTTATAATCTTGTAGTAGAAAGAAATTATGGTAGAACAACAAAATCTATCTTCATAGAGTTGAATTGTAATTACCAGTAAATTAGTATTTTGTATCTTCCTTCTGTAGATGGACCTCAACTGATGAAACATGAGTGAGTGAATCATATCTTGGAGGGAAAATATTGTTTTCAATTCAGTAGTGAATGCCATGGAGGATAATTTTCTTTCAAAGTTAACTGGATTACAGAGGGTATTTGCTCAATGTAAAAACTGAAATGGATATAACTTTTTAACGCATGTGAATATGGAAAAACGGTATGGGATTTTTTTTTATCTCAAGAACCTATGGTATAAATTAATGCAGTGGTCAAAGACTCACCCTGTATATTATTTTTATGTGATATCTGTTTTTGTGATCACGAGATTATTAAAATTTTTCCTTTCCTTTAATATTTGATCAATTTTGAAAAAGAAATAACTTATGGAAAGTTTTGATATAATCGATAATTTTCCCGGAATAAATCTAAATTTGAAATAATGCTTATCCGATTCACATTCAAGTTCACAGAGTAATCGGCGATTGATGAAATAAATTTTCTGAGATACTTCTTTTTCAGTTACATTATTTAAAGATTTTAATAGTGATTGCATAAAAGAAAATAATTTCACGTGAAAGAAGCTACTACTATGAAATCTAAGAATGTGAGATATTAAGTACGTTCATATATACACAACATTCTGTTTAAATTTGTCCGATAATTTATGAGATATGAAGTATATAAAAATTATTCAACTAGTTAATGACGTAGTTATCTTTACGCTCCATAATTGTGGATTAAAATCCTTAAATGATATGATAATGGATAAAATAATAAACCTAAATCGAAATAAACGGTCGTAACCACTCAATCCGCGAAGGATAATCTGCCTCGAATACTTCAACGACTCCACCAACGTCCTGCCGTAATGAGACATAGATACGTCAAGACCGACGGGTACAACTGTCAAAGGAACATCGACATCGATCTTCCCTCTGTCGCCGACGTATCTCTGTGATCTTTATTTTTCGCCCGATCCTCGTCCTTCGACCAATCGAAGGAACGTACGTGCGTGTGCTGCACGACGAAAGCTTCGCGATTCTTTGTCGTAAAAAATCGACATTCTTCTCTTCTCCATGATCTTCCATCTGTATAAAGAGGACGTCTCGAGGGATCGAAAAAAAGAAGATGCATGAAGAACTAGATCGTATTGGCGACGTTTCAAAATGGCCGAGACGTGTGACGAAAAATTGTTGCTTCGTCCATTGGTGATTTTCGAGGGTGAGGTGAAAGGGGTTTGTGGGCGGTTCATGAGAATTTTGACGGTTTTGGTCGACACTAAAATAGTCATTTGAATAAGAAGATTACGCTTTTGATTTAACACATTAAGAAAAATTCACCATCCTAAAACCCATTTTTCGAACAAAGGTAATGTACAATTATGAACGAATCATAAAATTATTAGTGGACTAGCAAACCCGATGAACTCCGTTTCGCCACCAGATGGCTTCGTTTTATGTAACATTTCGTTTGGTGATTAAAAGATGAAGAAAAAATTTTGTTTTGTTTTATATTTGAAAAGGAAACATTTAATTTCATTTCACAACAGTAATAAATTCATTGCGATCACAAGAAGGAAGTGTTGTTTAGTTGAAATTCTCTAAGTAAATGAAAGTGAATCCAACATAAATACTGAATCGAAGAGTTATACGTGTCCGCGATTTATCCGTTTCATTGAAGTGCTCTTTGGTAAACCACATTTTGTTTCTTGGTCTGACGTTAACACATACAAAGCGGATGGTTTTTCAACTCGTGAACAAGCAACGTATAACTGCCCATGCGAAAAACAATGATTTTTCTAAATTTATCCCGCAAACAAATTGCATTCGTTTGAAGTCAAACGGAAGATCAGTCGGAATCATTAGTATTCGCGGAATACATACATTTTCACCTGCGTACTTTCCGTTAATAATGGTTGCCTACATCATCGGGAATTGTTAGAGAATCACTATCAATTTTTGATTGAATGCTGAAATTCAGAGCATGTACATCATTATTCTTGGGGGCAAGAATTGCTCGTTGACTCAACCAAGCATAATTCTGATAATTCTTACTTTGTTTGGAAAAACATTTTGAATAAGAGCTAATTGAGAGTCCACAAATCGGCAAAAGTCGTTGGTAAGAGTAATTAATCCAGATGTCGCATCAACTGGAACATTTCCATTTCAACAGCTAACAATTGTTTTGAAAATTGTGCAGCACTTTGATCATTTGGAAGTTGAACTCTCATATTAGTGGTTAGCGATAATGTTTTTACGTTATTCCATAAAGGTGATGCCTTCAAGTATGCATTCAATTCATCTGTATTCGTTCCACGAGCAATTACTGGCAACGTCTGCCTGACATCACCTGCCAACAATATCATCAAGCCGCTAAAGATGTTGTTATTTCGCCGAAGATCCTTCCGTATGAAGTTAAGTGCTTCAGTGATTTCTTATGTGTCATTGTGCACTCATCCCAAACAATGAGTTTACATAGCATCTCCTGATTCGATCTTAATTTTACTAAAGATCCACCTTTTTCCCATCGTTAATTCGAAACCATAAGCCCTTAAGGTAATAAATATATCATATGTCGAACTCTCTAGCTAATTTCTCAAATTTTATTAGGTCATACATCCGTCAAGATTTCAATGTAGCGGATCAATAAATTTTGTTTTAAATCTTATGTTTTATGATTATTGGTGTGATATTTTTGAGAGTTCATTACTCTCTGGAATGTCTGGGAATTTCGATGGTCTTTCGCTTATCAAGACCCATTATCCAGCATCGCTAGACATATCATATTACAACATCAACAATTTTTCCATTGGAATGCATCGGGAAATATTGCATGTTGGAGTATCAATTGTGTTTGAATTGAATGGCAACTTAAGCGCAGAATGTGTAGTACGACCAACAAACAATGTATCACGCTCCGGCGCCACCTACTTAAAATATTGGTTTGTAGTAGGGTAGAGGGGGCGGTTCGGACACAGGGCACATCCGGACATTTCATTTTTTCCGCATCTCAGTTGCTCTAGATATTTGTTATTGCACAAGTTGACAACAATGGTAATTTGAACGCAGTGTACTAAACGACGCGGTATCAAACGGCTGATATCATCGATAATTTTGTTTATGTTTTCAAGTGCTATCAGAAGTAAGTATTTCACACATTATTCCTAAGGAGCTTAGCAATTTAGGGTCATTATATTTCACTTTCTGAGAGATGCACGTGATAAATCAAATATTTGTGCCCTATATAACCTTTATTTCAACAGGCAGAAACTTTCCGAACTAACGGTTACGTAGTTGCCAAACTGATCTTGACTGAGGAGGAAGATTTTTGACAATTTTGTCAGGGCACATTCGGACTGTCCGGAACTGCCTAATTATAATCAGAATGGTTCGAACTCATATAAAGAAGAAGCAGGTACCAGA